>KZ539074.1:35239-78106 GCA_000934665.2 Catajapyx aquilonaris
CCACAGTGATAGAGCTCGTGGCCCTCTTAGGGGGGAAGGGGAGGTTCCCAACTGAGGAAGCTGTAATTTTTAGTCATTTCTGACTTTGTGAAATACACCAGACCTTTTCTGCTGGCCCCGAGCAGAGTAGGGAGTCCAATTCTGCCCCGGCATGTCGGGTGAAAAGCGGAAAAAGACCCGGCCAAGCAGAGGTGACGGGGACGGGATTTGAACCCCGGCCTCCCGCTTGGCTGGCCAGCGAGCGGCGTAACAGCTAGACCACCATGCCGCCAAGAATCCGAATATCTTCTCAGAAGGTTTCTGCCAGGCACAGCTTTTGAGATATATTGTTTTAAAGTTTGGAACGGTTTAGGTACTAGGGGTCTTTCCGAATCAAGTGGGCCTAAATGTTGCTAAGACCGTCTCGGATCTTGGTGAAAAAAATCACAGATGTACTCAACGAGTCCTTAATGCTTCTGATAAAGTTTCGGCCATATCGGGAAATACCATGACGAGGAAGAAAAACCCAAAAATCTGGAAATGGCTGAAAATGAGGCCTTTTTTGGAGATTTTTTTCCCCGGTTAGTGTAAGTGGTCAAAAGCCAATGAACATATTATGTAGAAAGAGACACACCGGGGAAATGCGCCTATGGAAGGAATAGGCTTTCCTCTAAAATGTAAAAATTAATTCTTATAGCATTTCATTGGTCACTTGTTCAGGGTCACATGCCCAGGAATTGTGACCTAAACAATTATAGTGATGTATTTGCGTTACATCAGTCATATTTGGTGACACTAGTTGAGACTGACATAAGGTTCACTATGTTAAGTTTGAGGCCTCGGTCATGGATGGTTTGCGAGAAAACTCAAAAACTCAAAAACTGTGCCTGACAGCACAAATCTAATTACAGATTTGGAATCAGAGGCGAAAATACTTATTGAAACATATCACAAGCCAAGGAAATATTTCCTTGTCGAACAGTGTTATTACTCTACAAATTCAAATGATGGTTTTTCACTCTATATACCTCTTGCGCAAAATCAACGACAACATGCAGCTCATTGTCAAGTGCACACTTGCATGTAGCGCTAAAAACCTCAGGCAATCCAAGGCCACGCTTCACATGCTAACTGTACAATTGCCAGGCTTATACGTCTGCTTCCTCCATCACGTGATACAGTAGAGAGTAGACCTATACGGTATGTTGCATTATGCTATAGCTGGCTATAGTAAATCCGGGTTTCAGGTTGTTCTCTCATGAGGCACTTGTTTTTCCTTGCGCAGTTAATGATATTTCAAATGAGCAGTCACATAATTATATGATACGTAGTGTGTAGTATTAGAAGTGAGTGTAAACACACCACTAATCACACTTCCCAAACCGTATGCCATTACACAGTTACAGTAAGGTCCTTACGGCAAGGTAAGGTACTACATCGGCCTTCCCTATATATCAGTGAGACACCCTAATACACTCCTGCTCTCTGACGATCGAATATTCAACTCATGTAATGCCGCGAGGGAAAAATAAACTTTCACTTGAAAATTACCAGGTTACCGCGGGTTACTATGATATGACGCAAGGAATGTAGAGAGCCTCCCTAAAGGGATGGCAGGGAGCATAATGTTGTTGCCAAATGCATTGAAATTATGTCATTAATATTTAGCGGAGTTGACATAAAATCAAGTGTACATAAAATGATGCAGTACCGTCTAGTCTTGCTTTTGTCATTATGAAACACCTTGAGTTCTGGCTATATTATTTTTTATCGTTGCTATTAATTTCGGGTGAAAAAAAAATCAGTTCAGGGTAATGTCAGTAAAAATCTCGTTAGGCTCATATCCCATACTCTACACTCTCGGCCTACAGTATATCTGTGAAAATCTATCCGATTCTGACGTTTGCTCCGGTTATTTCTGGTAATGTCTTCTGGTATAAGTATTTTCTGGTAATATTTTATTGCGGCAGAAATTAATATCTGATGGTGGCACCATCAGATATTAATTTCTGCATGGTGGATTACTCAAGTCCCACATTCACAAAAAATTAGATGAAAAAGCTACGGCATGTTTTTTTTTCTTTTTTTCTTTCAGAAACCGGTTTCAAGAGAAGCCTGTTGATTCCTTTTACACTGGTTTCTAGGACAAACAATCCATATAATTCTTTCGCCTATCCTACTCGTGAACTGGGGTATTGAGAGTGCAATACCCTGCGGGTTTTGTGGGGCCATACTTCTGGTGCATTATCTTCAAATCAAGCTATACACAGTTGGAATTAACTCATTCATTAAATTGGCGCATAGGACATACAACTCTCTTACATTCCGTTATGCTAAAATTTTGATTCCGATTGACGGTGGCATAATTATTGTGGACCAGGTAACCAGGATGATAAGTGTCAGGATTTCCAACACCTGCAAAGATCGTCATTTTCTGCCACCAAAGGGATCGGCACTAATTCACTCACAGTGTCATCACTGAAATTAGTAGTCATAAAAAGTGTGACGCACCCCACTTGTCCTAAATTCCTCCCCCCTCCCCTCCCCTTTTCTGATTCCCCTGCTCCCCTCTTCCCCCATATACTCTATGAAGTGGCCCTTGGCAACCTGGCTTACTCCGAAAAATGCCACCGGAAGGCAACTTGAATGAAAGTCTGGGTCGTCCATTGTCCCTTTCCCTGAGGGTTCTCCCTGGGCCCTACTCTTTGTGAGTCTGCAAGAGACGGCCCTTAATTAAACTGTAGCACCCCCTAAGAATGGGAGCCCTGTTTCCCAGGATCTGGAAGAGAAATGGGAAGAAAGGACGCTTCGCCTCCTATGCACTTCTTCCATCAGATCTGACCGCTTGCTGATTCCCAGATACTATTACACGCTAATAAAAGCCAAGCCCTCTCAAAAGCCATTGTCAGGAACTCCGAATACTGAAAGAGTATAGTATGACAAAGAATATTAATTGTTATGCATAGCCAAGTGGATCATGCGAGCTGGTGGCAGATTCCGGATACTGTATAACCTAATAAAATACTGTCAACTCTGGAGTAACAGAAAAATGCACTGTAGCAATTTGCGCTACACTTTGCACAAAATAACGTCGCAGCAGCATGCATGTGTCACAATTTTCTGTTATAGGTCATCGTAACAAAGAGAAGACCTCCTCCTTCATTGAGATGAACAAAATAGTGGATTGTAAATAAGAGACAATAAATAAGAGCGGAGCAAGAATGTGAATTTATGTAGCGCTAACTCTATAACATTATTATTAGTCACCACAAAATACTGATGAGGTACTGGAATCAATTAGTGCATGTAACAATTCACGCTCGTAATACACTGCAATTTCCCATATCCACTTTGTCATTTTCTCTATGACCATTATTGTCATGCTGAACCTGATACGTTCCACCTGCAAGCTATAGAGTAATTTGAACCAGCCCATGCATCTAAGAGGATTCTCATCCCCGTTTTCATTACGCCCCGCCCTCAAACAAATTCCACGAATACTTGTATCACTCCTCTCTGTCAGATGTATCGCACTCGGCTGATCCCTCAATTAAGCGCTTAAAACAAATTAAGCTCCTCCCTTCCCTCCCTCCCTCCATCCCTCCCTCCCCCTTCATTTCATCCCTCCGATGACAAAGCCCCTCTTGGGCTACAGAATCGCTAGCTGTGATAATAAATGTTTGGCGTGACAGTCGTGCCGAGCAGTGCTCCAGAACAAAGTGCAGCAAGGAAACCCCCTGGAGGGTATAATTAGAAAATTCGCGTGTGGCTAACGTTCCCATAGAGACACATTGGATACTCCAGGCCTGGAGTAATCGGCCGGGAACATCTCACCTGATGCTGTAACCTTACGCCCGGGTCAAGAGAGTGTGAAAGAGTGAATCCAATCAAAGCTTCGGGGCGCAAAATCTGATTAGTTCGGTCATGCGTGTGGCCTGCTGACAGGGGTTGACTCTGTTACCAGTGTGACGTATATACGTATACGCCACAGAGTCAACCCCTTGCATATATGCAACTATATGCATATTTCTGTTAATTCTAGATATTTCCTGTACACTAGTATAGGATGATTGATGCCAGCACTGTATTTCATGGTCACTATCACTTTTTTTAAAAAAGTGTGGTACAATAGCTTACATTCCTTACATCAAAACTCTCATCGTGCCAGAGGGGATCAAATTCACGTTGACATCCGCGGTTTGTACCATTCAAGTGAGATCCCTCGATTATTTCTGTTCCCACGCAAGCAACGACCGTCTGAAAAGAAACCCTATATAGCCTGATATATCTTGGATCGGGTTGTCGATTTATTGTCCGGGTAGAAAACAAGTACTGTCATGTGTTCTTAAACGCTGCGAAAGCGAAGCCACAATTAGATATCTGCTGCTGGGTTGCTGGCCTCTTCAGAAAGAAGGGAGCAAGTGATATGGACATCCGTTCCCCTCCACGCTTTGTCTGCTTGTCGTCATCAATTAAAGGAGTTCCTGGGACCCCCACCACCCGCCTCCTTTGCCATCCCTCCCTCCTCCTTCTCCTCTCCATTCCAATCTTCCGAAGCTTCAAAGTGAGGCGCATAAGCGGCCATTTAATTTTCGTTCAGGTTTAATGGGGATTAATTTGAGGTTAGGAATGTGAGATCATTTAGCAAAGTGGCAGTATGGAGGAGGAAATACAGTACAGTAGTTTCATGCCCGCATACAAGGTGATGGGTCAGAACTGCGAGTCATCCAGCCGGCAGGGCAATAGCCAGTTTGGCCCAAAACAAAGTTTTGGCTCACCCTGTAGAATAAAAGGCGTAAAGAGCATTCCCAAAATGATGCGTCCCCCGCCTGTGTGCACCTGACTGAGAATCCTCCGATTACTGTTCAGTAGAGAGCACACAGGAGAATCTCAAGTGAATGTTCCCATCCCTCTTACCTGTTTTTGAGGTCTTGGCACAATGTTACGAGTGGCCCGACTCCTTTTCTTTCTTTCCTTCTCTTTTTTTATAGCAACCGATCACTATCGCAGCTGCCCACTTATATTCTCCCCTGCGAGCCCAATTCAACCCCCTTCTCTACATGAATGCTGCACTTGTGTGATGGCCCAAGATCCACCTGCTGCAGAAGGAGCAGCACAATATTCGACCCCATCCAAGCAGGACTACTGTGGCGGCACAAAGGCCAAGAGCAGGAAGTCTGCCTCGCCACTTTCCTCAAAGATTTTCTCTCTTTTTCGTTTCCATTCAATCGTCCTCCAGAAAGAACGTCTCTGTATACGCTGCAGTCTACAAACTGGAATATAACCTCCTCGGCAGAGATTCTATGCTAGACTTTCTGAAGGGGTCTGCATGAAAGGGGTACACTAAACACTGTTGGATCCGGAGTTGTGCTTTTTACGTCATGTGGAAAAACTTGAATCAGACATTATTATTATTATTATTATTATTATTATTATTATTATTATTATTATTATTATTATTATTATTATACGAACCTGTTACCCCAACATGTATGGCGCAAGGCGTTTGTAAACGGCTTATCCTGCGCCACCTAAACACTCATGGCAGTCATACAGCACAGGTAGTCTAACAGGCAGGATGAAACACTCCAGCTGATTCAAAATGTCAGGTGATTCTGTCGCCGAACTTGGAACTTGAATCGCGATATGATCTACTTATGAAATGCAGCAAATTCATACGTTTACATTGCCGAAGTGAGCTTAAATGAATATTGTATTAATAATTACAATTAGCTAGAGTTACGTCCCTAAGACACAGCATTGCAGTACTAATATTTTTGCAGATAATGTAGCCTCACATTGGACCAGCCTAAGCTGCTAAAATAGATGAAGAAGAAGGGGAGGGCAGTCCTATTATTCAGATCCAAGCCCAGAATTAGAGGGAAATCCGGCGAAGAATCGGGCTTGAATAGGCGAATTACAAACTTTCCTTTCTGCCCCAAGACCTCTCGCTGTGTCGCCCCTGTGTACAAAATTGGCTCCCACAAAACCTTTTTCCTAAGGGGGGGTATAATAAGGGCGGTTAAATCCCCTAATATCGAATGATATATAATTTGAGTCGCCCAAATGCGGAGAAGCGTATCGCGTTCTTTAAACCAAGACTTTTCAGGCAATAACAGAGTTCACGGGGAAAGACACAGACCGGTCTTTCAGCTGCCAATCACGCGTTTATAGTAGTTTTGTGAGACGAAACAAAAGCACGCGATCAAAAGCTTGTTGGCCCAGGAACAGCACAGACTTTAGGGTGGGTTGAAGGAGGGGGGGGGGGGGGCACCNGGGGGGCACTGAAGAGCTGGTGGGTCGAGCACCCCCTGCTGTGGATCAAGCGGCACCAAAAGGTGAGGGGGGAGGGGGGAATCCGGGTTAGAAGGAGGGGGAGAGAGAACTCCGGAGGTGAGGGGGCGGGGAATCCGGCCCATGCAGACCCGTAATTTTATTGCCACACATTATCCGGAGACTCATTCAGTCCAACCCCTTTTCCGGTATTTTACATGTTACCGGACCGATCCCACAAGTGTCCTGATATTGCTTCCCCCGGATATCCTCCGGATATTGCTATACAGTATTATAGTCGGCGATCGGGTTCAGGTGAAATCCAGTTTACAAAATGCAATGTATATACTATTATTGCGCGTACAATCATGTTTCATGTACAAAAGCTGAGGTGCTATACTGTATAGGTTGTCGTTGATTCACTGGGAACAGGAATGAATAGCCTATATATTATTGTTTATCAATAACCAGAATATATCATTTCCAAATTCCCACATAAATGGCAACAAAATTAACGATTTAATTAAAATTTAACTCGAATGACTGGTCAACAACAATAGCTGTAGCCAGTCATAGAGGAGCTTACAGATAAATCAGATGCGTAGGGCTATTTAAGTGTTCTGTAAACACGTATCGGGAATCGATGTTAAACAGCAGCCCTGTGAGTGTTGTTGTAAACACTGGTAATTATGCACATTGTATATGCGGGGATCGAGCAGGGGGGAACCGGAGACGAGGGCTGAGTTTCAGTTGCGTATACACATCCAGCAGGGCAAAGGGGGTCCCTCCTGCTTCCTGATGTCGTCCCCCCAACCGAGCTGCTGTCCGACACTTTGAACTGTTGCCAAAGGACGATTTTGCGCCTGGTTACCCCCCAATTGAGCTCCAGGCGCCCACCCGCTGCTCACGCTGCCACTTGTTACCACCATATCTCCCAGGGGATAAGCAGCCTTGTCTGCAGGGATGCCCATTCATGAATTGGGCCACTTGATTCCTCCAAGGCACAATGCGTCAACAAACAAAGTATACAGTTAAGCTCCCGTTATTTTCTTTCAGCGAGGATAACAATTCCTGTTGTGCCACCTGTCGTGTTTTAGCAAATGAGAGGCTCAAATTCATACAGAAGATGGGCATGGGTTGCAGATCTGTACTCGCTTTTTTTGTACTATCAGCTATAGATATGTATCATTGCGGACCCTCGTGCTCATTCTTCACGTGTGGCAGGTAGTGTCACTCGCAGGATAATTATGTGAGGGACCTCATTTTCGTGCAAAAGTATCTAATTGCATAACGAAGCAAATAATTCATCTGCTGCCCTTTCTGGAAAACAGTGCAATTCCCAATGTATACTGCTAATAGGCAATAATTAGCCTCATTATCGATAGGAAATCTTGCATGATTCTTTGGTCTTCTTCTCCTCGTGTTTCCACCACCATCCGAAGCTGCAGCGTGACGTGCACCACAGGAGCAGGCGGCACTCCGACGGGGCCTGCACATCGATCGGGTTTTCCGTCGGACGTCCTCCGCCGGCCCCCAGCAGTCCCGCAGACCAATGGCAAGGGAGCGCGGGATACACTTCCAGGCTAGTTACAGCCACGGTAATAGAGTGGCGAATATATATGGAGTCCTCCGTGCGGATTGGTGGGCGGAGTCCCCGCCTGAAGAGATGCGCCCTGGAAAGCCCCAACCCACCACCCCTCTGCTCTTCTCTGATCTGACGCTGCCTCCTCCTCCGCAACCCGCCGGACATTTAAATGTTTCTTCCCGTGTCAGCACACAAGCCTGAACCTCCGACAAGAGCAGCCCCGTGTCCACCAGCAGCTGCAGCAGCATGAGTCTTCCGGGTGGGATCGACATGGGCATGGGCAGCCGGGAGGCCCTGGCGCTCATGTCCCAGCACCCGGTCCTGGGCGCCCTTCCTCCGGCCTTCTTCCTCCGGGCCTCAGAGAGGTACCAGCGCACCCCGAAGTGCGCCCGGTGCCGGAACCACGGTGTGGTCTCGGCCCTCAAAGGCCACAAGCGGTACTGCCGATGGCGAGATTGCGTGTGCGCCAAGTGCACGCTGATCGCCGAGAGGCAGAGGGTGATGGCGGCCCAGGTGGCTCTCAGGCGCCAGCAGGCACAGGAAGAGAATGAGGCCAGGGAGCTGGGCTTGCTCTACGGAGCCAACAACACAGCAGTGGTCACCGCTTCTGGAGGGCCAGGGGACCACCAGCAGCAGCAGCAGCCTCCTCCCCCGCCGCCCCCGCCTCCGCCGCAGCATCACCAACAGCAACAGCAACCCATCTTCCCGGTGCCATCGGGCCTGGCTCTCTCGGCACTGGCTCTGCCCGCCGGTGCCAGACCCGGCACCAACGACCCACACAGTCCCAGTAAGTACTCCTCATCTCCTCATTATTACTATAATTGGCAAAGACTGACGCAATCACCGGCGGTGCTCAATTCATATATCGCATGTGCTACTGTCCTACGGCATCATATTATAGTGTTCACAAGCCCGCGAGCGATTGCGAGACATTTTAGCGTGAAATTAATGAAAGTATACAGTGCGACCTGTTATCGCGGACTTGTGAACACACCTTAGTGCGAGAAAAATAAATACGTGTTGGAATATAACTTACTGTACGCTCTAATGATAACCGAGCCAAACATGTACATGTCAATATAGTTTCACATGCTGGAATGTCTTTTCATAGTGTCTCTTCATTGCAATATAAGCATGTGCATTCCCGCATTCGATGTTGTAAGTTATTTCGAGAAATATAGCTTGTCATCTATTTTGAACACACTACTGTCAACCAAAGCAACGTGTAGGTAAAGTGAAATTGTTACTTTGAAAACATGTTTCACGGTTATCTTGTCAATTACTGTACGTATGTAAGTGGTAAGTGTAGCAGGGAATGGCTTGTTCTTGACAAATAGGTATAGTAACCTGATGTATTATAAATTTCTACGCAATATATAACGATAAATAAAAATATGTGGTAACACGGTATTTCCTCTTTCTGTGAGAAACTCAGTTACAAAAATACGTATAATTATGTTGTATATATTGCAACACAATAGAAGACTTGCAGATGTATCTATATAGGCCTGTTATACATACTGCATGTAACGAAGTATAGCTGTAATGCTGCGTTTCCCTTCGAATTGCCTGGCCCAGCACTATAGTCCATCTTCTTATATACAATGAGCAGATCTCACTGTCTTAGAATAGCAGTATTTTTTGTGCCGCGCAGCTTTTCAATAAGCCACTCTCTTCTGTATAAATATAGGAAGTCATCAACATAGAACCTATATATTCATATACAGTCGCGCGAAACTATAATCATAGGTACTGCCTATACTCCCTAGTCACAGCGACAAAATAGTAAATGTAGTGTATTACTCACTTTGTCTAGTCGCATTTGCCACTTCAGTGGCCGTCAGAATCGCCGCCAACAGAACAAGCAGTTCCTCCAGCAGGCACCCTATATAGAAAAATCAAAGGTGCCAAATAAACTACCCATAATTATGGCGTGTAAGATCACAAACATTTTATCTCCTGTGTCAAAAAAAATAATGTTGTTAGGTTAAGGTGTATCCAGTTGCTTATCATTAAGGAGATCAAATGTCAATTTTACAATTAATAATAAATGATAACAAGAAAGGCACATTTTCCTGACTGAAATTGAAAACTATAGTACTACGTATGCAACTGAACATGCCACGGACTAAAATGTCAGACCCATGTCCCAGTGATAACTATACGTAATTATATATGTAAAGTGTTCGCTATTTCAGCCTCTTGTTACTATAACAAAGTCGATGTTGTCAATGAAGTACACAACACTATGCAAGATTAATAATGGTTTGGTATACGATTGATGTTCTGATTATTTCATGATAGTGTTCAAAAAGTGGGTAATTTCGTAATTTGGAAACTGATGGCGACATGGATTATCGAGTGATTATGTTAAAACATTATTAATATATTGTGTATGCTGGCCGGTCCCCATTTTCCTGGTGTCTAGTAATATATTGTTGTGCGCAAATGCTATCGTATACGAACATAAAAAATAAAAAACGCTTTCATAAAATATATACGGTATATACAGTATACATGAAACGTGGGACATTGCGTTCATCAATGCAGAGTGCGATTCTATTTTTTTCCGAGTAATAATACATCAGATATTTTCTGCCTTGCCGGCGACTTAACTATTGCAGGAACAGATCAATCTCGCGCATTTCAGAAATAGCAACAGCTGTGACAAGTTCGAAAATTAATTTCACTAAGTACTGCACAATTTATAGGCAATACGTGACATTGCAAGTAACATGGAGTAACAGACGAGAGCTCAATAAAATAATAATGTAACATATGTAAGTAATACGTAAGTTCTAATACATTTAAAAAAAATTGATATGGGGGGTTTCTTCACGACCGACCGTATATATATAATTATAATTTTTGACAGCATTTCATCAGCAAGTTATGTGATTGCACAATCTTTGTTTTGGAGACTTTTGCAGCAGACAGCATTAAGTTCAAACTCCAATTCCATTCCATTGACACAGGTGTGCTATAGTTTAACAATTTGCGCGATAAATACTCTTAAGAAGTATCGCAAGATGTATACAGCAGTAATGCAGTATAACACGATTAGAAAGATACACATTGTCATAATGAATACTGATGTACTTGGATCACCTCCGGGAGTCCGGTAAACAATGATACCAGAAATAAAACATGTTACTTATTGAGCCATTTGCTACTGCTTCCAACAGTCACCCGATGAAGGATGTTATAGGAATAAACTGTTTAGTTATAATTTAACATTAATTAGTAATTTAAAATTATAACTAAACAGTTGATGTAGGATTGTAGACGGTCATTTAACTGGCTCATACAGTAGTTTAATTAACGCGCCACGGCACATTTTACAAAATCTTGTTCTAAAATCACGTACTGTACTATACAGGGTGTATACGAATAAATCTGCCAATATGATACTGGTGGTATAGGGGATGCATATGGAAGAAGCATAGCATTCAGGAGATGTCGACCTTTGACGTCAAGTGTGGATACATGCCTGCATTTCTGGTTGCCGGAGTCAGGCGACGAGACCGTTGCTCAACCAGCCTGACTCCGGCAACCAGAAATGCAGGCATGTATGGGGGTATCCACACTTGTCAGGATAGTCATCGTCGACGTCAATGTCGCCTATTGCCTTTCCGACCCATGCCATTCTTCTTACATATGCCTGATATGCATCCCCTACCACTCGTATCATTTTGGCAGATTTATTCGTATATTACACCCTACACGCATTTTTTATTCAGCCCTGCCTGAATAAAAAATGCATACGATGCACATGCCTATAATAATTATATGAGGTATACAGTGTAACCTATGTCGAGGGATATTTTGCAAAACTATAAATCAGAGCTTCACTCACGTCATGTCTGCAGCACTTGGTTGAGTGTAATCGAATTTGGAGCTCACAATATGCTGGTAATGAATTGATACATTTTCACTGTTAACGGTAGGCCTACTTTACATTTTTTGTTGAGAGGAACATAATGTAAGTTACTGTACAGAACAGTTGCAACATGCGGAGGTAATTAAGTTTCGATTATGGCACCATTGTCTGCATATGGAATGCCTCCATGTCGCACCACATGTCTTACTATCCCTGCTTGGCGCTTGACATTCCCTCCAATCGAAAATGCTAATATAATAATCTAAATTTAATTGGCACCGCAAACCCCTTCATTACGCCTCGCAGTAAAAAAAACAAACTGATGAGTTATTCGGACTAGATGGAAGCCCTATACAGTATAGACAAGGAAAATTTGGGACTGGTTTCTTATCACTCCGTTGAGCCAATTGCTCTGCCGGAGAGTATGCAATCGTAGTTAAGTATACAAAGAGGCGTACAAGTAAATGAATAAATAACAATACACTGATTTAATGCCAGCACCTTGCATCAGCATATCATAGAATGATCGCTGGAGGAAATAAATACGGACCATCTGCAAATCCCATGTTTCTGTAATACAACAACGTTGCCTTTTGATTTGAATGATATTTTGAACATGACTGTATTTCCTATCAATCACGACAAAAAAGCGCGTATCATCACTGTGAAATCGCTTATAATAGTTGATACTGGGAAAACCTTGCGAACCCTTTTCATTAGTTCCAATACAAAAGCAATATAAAAGGTGAGAAAAGTGTCATAGGGAGAATTTGCATATACAGTATTGTACAGTGATGGAAATTAATGGACACCCACAAGTTAGTATCGCTGACTGGTGTAATTTGATCTATACTTAAATAATGACAGCGCATGTGACGACGACAAACTTGTGTAGTTAGATTACACACAATATTCCGTATAGATCTTTGGTCCTTAATGAATTCGTGTGCATGATGGCGACATGGAAGAATGCGCTTATAGTTACTCTATGGCTGGCCTCGAGTTTATAAAATAACAGGCTGAAATTCCATTGCGTCGCTTCGTCCGCCAGCTCAAAGAAACTGTTTTTTCTCCTCTGTAAAAACTATTGGCATTAATGTAAGTATGAGGAGGCCTTCACAACCGCTGTCCATTTACTCGGGTGCTTCAAGTGGAAGGAAAGAAAAAGGTGTCCTTTTGAGGTAGTGTTTACTCCATTAGCTCTGAGTATTTGTTCAGAAGGTAGCAAGAAAGCGTCCCCAACTTCCAAAGGAAACTTGGGTGTGACATTGTGACCCACAGTCTCGATCCTTCGTCTTCTCATGCCCTTATATGTAGCCAGTGCATATAGTAACATGCTGCAGAACTTTATGCTGGTTCTGTTTTTATCGTTCATGAGACATGTTGTTACATTACAAACTCTGCGTGCGTGGCGATTAGCCTGATGTGGCAGTCATCGGTGTATGTTATTGAGACCATTTTCTATGCACCTCGCAGATTCGCTTTACCGTATCTTGTCGAGGCTTCCTTATAGTGTTATAATGATCGGCATCATAGAATGCTATTTTTATAGAGACGACAATAATGTTTGTTAGCCCTTCACTCGTCAGCCCGAATGTTGCTTACTCTGTGTCATCAAACGCTC
This sequence comes from Catajapyx aquilonaris, assembly GCA_000934665.2. Classification (NCBI taxonomy): domain Eukaryota; kingdom Metazoa; phylum Arthropoda; class Diplura; order Dicellurata; family Japygidae; genus Catajapyx; species Catajapyx aquilonaris. The sequence continues at coordinate 48,581 of KZ539074.1, forward strand.
GATCTGGGTGGCCTTCCCAAGTATAGGCCTAAAGGTCTATTCTCATATCTGCGAATAGTCGAAAAATCGCGCGTGCGAATTGCAAGGGGTGTTTTCATTATTTTATTGTTGGCAACAATAAATGAAAACACCCCATGCGATTCGCACGCGCGTGAAAAGCCAAATTCGCCGCGATTTTTCGACTTTTCGCAGATATAAAAATAGACCTTAATTTTGGGTATTGCTCATTGTTAGCTCAGGAGTTTCATTGTTGCTAAGATTTGCGCTTAACAAACGTAAGCAAAAGGCTATATCTCATGCTGTGATAATTTGCTTATATGCATCTCCAGCACCATGGGGAATATACAGGGTGTGCGCGAATTCATCTCCCAAGATGATGCGGGTGGTAGGGGATGATACGTATATGAAAAAAGTATGACATGGGTCCGAAAGACCGGCGTTGACGCTGACGTCGGATGTCCATCCTTACAAGTGTGGATACTCCCATACATGCCTGCATCGCTGGTTGCCGGTTGAGCAACTGTCTGGTAGTGCAGCACGCCCCTGGCCACCAGCAACCAGCAATGCAGGCATGTACCACACTTGTCAGGATACACATCGTCGATGTCAAGGGTCAACATCTCCAAATCGGATGGTCGCCGGCCTTTCGGGCCCATGCCATGTTTCTTCCATACTCACCCCTTACCACTGGCTTCCACCCGTATCATAATTATATTGGCACACGAATTTGGGAACACGCGGTATGTATCTCATATTCAAAAGCCTAACCCGTTTCCTCCTGTGCAATACGTACAACCAAATCCATCAGGAGGGAAGTTAATGAATAAAGTCGGGAATTAAAAAGAAGTATCTCCTAACAGTCCTATAAGACATCCAAGCCTATATAATATAGGCTTGTGGTGTAATATAGATATAACAGCATAACGTTATTACTAATTCAATGTTTATAGGTTTATTTTCACAAGTTTTATTTTAGTTCATAAGTTGGGTTAGCTTGCGTCTCCATTCATCGCTGACTACGCCTCATAGGGAAATGTCGTGATGTTGATGATGATGAGGATGATGATGATGATGATGAATGACATGCCGAATATGCCGTGTCTTATATCACTCTGCGCCGTTTTAGGTCAGCAAATGCTGTATGCTTGAAACATGTCAATTCGGAGATCAGAGGCGACTAAGTCCGCCAGAAATGGGATAAAAGGATAGCATATCGAAAGAGGGCTTTTGAAGAGTGGAAATAAGAAACGGAAGGACCGTGCCAATATGGAGAGAACCCAAATAAGGAAATCCTTCCCGGGGATAGAACTGGATATCTCCGAGGTGGTATAGCCGTGGCCCTAACCACAACCCAACATCCGCACCTGCATTAAGTGACACGCTTTGTAACCTATTATTTTACTCAAGATTTTACTCCTCTGACAATGTATACTACACAACATTGGAATAAGTTTATCAGCAACAGTGAAAAGAGCTTATACTACAGTCAGCAAAAATTTTAACTCATAAAATAATACTCTAACAAGTGTAACCACACTCATATAAACCCTTGACTCGCGTAACAGCGCCGAGAATTGCCGTTAACATGGTGCTCTTTCGCCAGAAGACAACTTCTGGAAGTGTTTCATGGGTGCGCTCAGGCCCCCCCAAAAAAGAGGTGAGTTGCTCTGGATCGGTGTTGGATGGAGGGTAGAGAGAGGAGGGGAAGGGAGGGGAGGGGAGGGTGGGAGGGACGAGGGTGGGGGGCTATTTGCATAAGAGGAGAGAACAGGGAGGCAGCAATTTCTGGCTTGTGGGCGAGGAGCACATGCAGAGGTCCTCACCGCACGCGTTTACGAACCCAACGAGTGCGGTTTTTCCGCTGGCTGCCTCCGCGGCCGATGTTGGCCCATGAATAATTAGGATCAACCGTCTCTATATACTGGATGGGTGGGGTGGGGGGCCAAGAGAAAAAGTGGGTTTGGTTTGGCACATGGGGGAAAATATGGGGGGAAAAGGATGGTGAGGGTTCATCAATTGAGAAGGGCAGGGGGGGGAGGTCATCTCTCTGGGGTGAAATTGGCGCCCAGCAAAACCCTCACCATCAACTTCCAGCCTTTTCAAATAAATCTTGCCCTAAAGGGGGGAGTGGGAGGGGATCAGTTTTCTCCCACGGTGTTAATGGCATGATTAGATACACCGCTGATGTGTGGTCGATGATTGGGATAAATTAAATGCAAATCCTTCAAAATAGCCAAACTTACTATTAGCTGACGGAAAATGCTTGATAATATATATTACTGTAGTAAGTATCAATTCAATTGTATGGAGAGAATGATACAGTGGAGCATGAAATTGCTCAATTTGTGGCTATTTGTGGCTGATTTGCCTGTAATCACACCATCACACATCATTCATTACATAAAATCTATTAATTAATTTGAGAGGGGATATGTCTGTAATCATGTGCAAGTAAAATATGAAACAAAAATTGATCTATAATAATTTATGGCATTCTTCCCCATCAGTTAGGCGTGGGCGTAAAGCGCATACCAAGGTATTCAGTAGGCCTATATAGGCTATTACACATATCCAATAAGAGTCGAATAAGAGTTGAAAATTGAACTTATTGAATAGTCAAATTGCAAACAATCTTAATTCCGTATGAAAAGGAACGGAGAGAATATGCGATTTTTATTCCATTGTGAAAGAATTGGAATCTCCCCCCCCCCCTATTTTTTCTATGACAGTTATACGTAACAAATTCATCACCGTGTATGTCACTCATGTCTTTCTTCAGTTACAAAACGTTAAAAATTTCACATAAAGCACTTGGCATGTGCGACTTGGATATAGTAAGGCTCTTTGCTTTTTCACGATATCTCCCATATAAAGGTTACGTGCTTTTTGAACCCTAAATTGAAAGCTGCAATATTGCCACAACTTGTAAAGCATGAGTGCAAACCACTTCATCAATTCTAGAGGAATGACTTGAGGTAGGGTATTGACAAGTTTATAAGCCAGCAATTAGCGTAGAAATGCTGGCAATGCTAAGCGAAAAACCCTGCAAGAAATTGTCAAATTGCAAAAAGTCGTAAATCCACTTTTGGCCAAAATGAGATGACATCACCAGCTTTTGTTACACATCATGATTGTGTATCACTGCACAGAATTCTTTTAGTTTAACGAAACTCCTCTTCCGTGAGTTATGAGATTCACAAAATGCACGACATTCGTAAATAGCCTTATCGCCGTCGCTCCAATTGCAGAAGCCACAAAAACTCGCAGTCCAGATGAAAATAAGCTTGGGGTATTTGCTTCATGAGTAAATTCAGTTTACCACCATTAAGTGTTGCAGGGTCATTTTTCTTAACCTCACAATAAGCTTTACATGCTTAGTACAGTAAGTTAGTCATGAACTTGTCTATACCTCCGCAATGAATGGCTCTTTTGTCTCAAATAACTTATAATAAATATCATTTTCGCTAGACCCATGCATACGTGGATGATTATACCTGAAAAACCTATCTTACTCTATACAGTCGATACACAAACCCACACGACACCTTACACAAACCCGCAAACGTTGTAACGGATATAATTGAGCGTTAATATTTCTAATGGCAGGTTTCACCAAGCCCGGTTTTCATAAAAACCCAGGTTCTTTCGGAAAATCCCTGCAAATAGAATATGGATTTTCCGAAAGAACCGGGGTTTTAATGAAAACCGGGCTTGGTGAAACCGCGCGGCCATTAATGGTGGCTACTACGATAGAGAATATCCTGCGCGACAAGAGACCCGTTTAGTGTTGATGTTTGGAAGATGGAATAACATACAGCAAATGATCGGGATCGTCCCTGTTATCCACGTGTATGATAATTATGACAAACAAAAAATCAATATGATAGGCTATTATCTCCGTAATAAAACAGAATGGTCAAAATAATCTGTAGAATAATTTCACCGCGAAATACTTCCGAATAACGTAATTCTCTGCAATTCTCTGGGCCATGATTAGCTGTTTTACTCTTCCTAATTTTAGCTATGAGATGTTTTCAGTTCTTGTATTTTTGCCATTTGATTTATTTTTGACCACCGGCCCTAAAACCGCTATAATCGGAGACCACTGAGTATGCTCTCAACATTTCTACAAGCAGTACTCTTCCTCCTGGCTGCTCTCGCATTTAATTAGGCCCATAATACAATAACTCTTACGCCAAGATCCCCCCTTCCTGGAAATTGGTCAGTGTGGAAAGCACTTGATGAGCAAAGTGTTCATTCAGCTTTTCTGCAGATCGGTCAGCCCACGGTTATTTTCATTCCCCCCGACCCCTCTCATTTTCCCACTTTTATAAACTCAGCACTCGTGGTTTTTGAATGTGGCCCCTCGTGTATAGCAATACGTTTCCCCATCATTTACTTCAAAACATTTGCCAAAGCCAACCTCTCCTCCTGTTTCTCAAGAGTCTTTTTTTTAAATACGTATAAATCGATTCCACATAATTGCACTTCCTTCATATTCACAAAAGAGCGGGATGATCTGCAAAATCACCTCAGAATGAGAGGAGAAATCAGGGATTTGAAAAATTCCCTTCATCATCACGCTATAATCAGACCTGAGGTCACTGCGTCTTATAAGACTGACTAATAAGAGTATAGAAATGGCCCAACTTCACATTGATTAAGCAAATGACTAGTATGTACTATCGGGTTCAAATATACTTTTGGCCACTTTATCCTGGTCTTGAAGTAACCCTTCGCACAGACCCCACGATAAGGAGGTGTGTGTGTGTGAAGGGTTGCTTCAAGACCAGGATAAAGTGGCCAAAAGTATTTGAACCCGATAGATGCAGAGGTGTGACCCCTGTCAACCTTTACCAACCAAAGCAGCTAAATATAATATGAATATTATTTTCTCGGTAGTTATCTCTCCCCCTGCTAACACTGCTGCTTCAAAACAGACCAGTTAAACACAACCTCCGCTTTTTTGACTCTTGCACCCTCATAATCGTAGAGAATCTGAGAAGTGGCTGTTAACGGCCTCCTCCTCACGTCCTTGGCAGCAGAATCGCAAATTGCTGCACGGTTTGAGAGAATGAGGCCCAAAAGGAGAAAAGAGGAGCGATATAGAGGAAGAGTCGGTGGAAAAAGGTGGCCCTTTTGTGTCCCACAGCCTGGGTCCCCCCACCGACTCGGCCCTGCTCCCCATTGAAACACCAACAGCTCATTCAATATCGAAATACTTTGAATTTCCCCAGCGTAATAACAATATCAGCATTGAAAAGCGACCTCCCCACTTCAAATTGCTCCACGTCCGTCCCATGCTTCTTATTGGACAGATAACGCACAATATCCGGCATAACTTTGCACGGTTGCTGTAGCAGCCAGCCTTTAACCCTTTTCCCTTATATATAGGCCATCTTTTTGCTATTTATATATAGAGAGAGAGCCGGCTGGGTGGGTGGGTGGGAGAGTGGGTGGGAGGAAAATAATCTCCAAATTCCCGAGGGGCCGACCCGCCGAGGTCGTTGAGACATTTCAAACTGGGAGATTACTTGAGCTGAGGATGATTTAGGAGGCTGAGGAAGGAAGGAAGGAAGGAAGGAAGGAAGGAAGAGGCTGAATGCTGAGCGATATTGGTGGCGCTCAGAGACTGTATAGCAGCCGGAGGAAGGCATTTATATGCCGCCCAAGGAAATACCTGTACTTCTGCGTCTCCGCCCCCAACCAGCCACCGCCATGGTCATCGGAAGCCTGATTTATAACCTTTGCGAACTTTCATGGCAGATATTGGAGTTCCCCGAAAACTCGATGGCCTCACGGTGGGCGCCGCTTTTCACTAATAAGAGATCCATCTTTCTGCCAACACACGCACGTAGATAGAGATCTCATTTTGGTGAGCGGATGAAACCGGTGGGGGGATATTCAAAATGCCAGTGAGAGAGCCCTCAATGTGTATACCACTTGGAACGACCCCCTAAGAGAATATGTGGGCCACAAGTGATGTCCATTCACCGCTGGAGCCAATTAACCAAACTGTCCGGTCAAGGAGGCGAATATTATTGGGACGCTCCGGTGTTTCGGAATTTATCCCTATAACATACGTACATCGATGGAAATTTGGAGGACGTTTTTATCGGGAGGCATAATGACCATTACTTGCGTGATGGCAACGCCGCGCCGCTTCTTTCAAAGGGTCCCATCCTGGCTGCATTCCTCTCATTTTAGTGTATTATTAAAATTTATTAACGAAGTCGCCACCAATATCATACAGAGTGAGGAAAATGGGCATAAAGAAATAAATTATAAGTGCCACTTGCCACCTTATATAGTCGTAAAAAAATTCTGTCACTTACTCTATTCACTTCATTATGACGCCCTTATGCCTATGCTTTGTACTTTTAATACCTTTAAGTACGCCGACAAAACCTAGGTAAGAATACTTCAGTGAAGCAGCAAAAGATTCCTTTTGGGCACTCGTGAGAAGCACTTGATGCGAATATTAGAACTGCGCAGGTAAAGGGGGGAACGGCACCCCTTGCTTCATTTTATAGGCTATTGTAATCTTATAATAGGCCATTGAAATCACAGTCACTGCCTGACCTTTTCAGGTGCGTGTGACAGTATGACATGAATGGGAATGATTGTCTGCAACCACATAATTCCCCAATATGAATGGGAGCGTCAAGTTCATATATCGCGGTTTTGCACCCAGCTAACAATAACCCTTCCCATCCTCAGTAAGAATTTATTTTCACCGTACCGGTATTGCAAAATGTATATATAGTATTACAGCTACAAGTGATATCAAATTAATAGACATGCTGCAATATTATAACAATCGGGGGAAAACAGTTATGTAGGCTATACTGTCTATGTTATAAAACTGAATAAAAAGAAACATTATAAATGTGGCAATTAAGTCAATTACAATAACATTGGCCATACTTGATCGTGCCAGACATTAATCAAAAAAGAATCCTGCAGGGAAAAGAAAGTTTTCCGAGAGTTTGAAAAGTGGAAAATGTGAAAGACATAAAAAGGAGGCAGAGAGGCGTGTAGCAGTTTTTGGCATGACCCAGCGCCGAGTTCGATAGTTTAACGGCGCAGCTAGGCAAGCCCCAAAATGGAAATCCAGCAGCCCTGTCGTAAAGTGGTGGCACGGCGGGTTATATATAGTGAGAGGAAAGTTTCATCTCCCAATTCGCGACGCATAAAGTGTCAGAGAGTTCATTGAGGGTGATAATGAATCAGCTAATATATCACCGCACTTCAAATTCATTCTGAAATAAGAACAAAAGGCCGAGTCAGTTTCGTCTTCCGCTAAATTAAGCCCTTCCCCCGGTTACAAACCGCGTTTCCTTTCCCGACTTGTACTCCGGCAGGCGCACAGCTGAAATCTACGATCCCATTAGACACTCATTCATGACGGGAAAAATGTTTTAAATTAACAAAAGTGTCCTTCGCACGCCCAGGCCTTGCTAATATATGGCCATTATCTGTCGGGCCAAGAGCCCAGAGGACACAGTAACTTCATTGATTGTCCCCGCTTCCCTGCTGCTGCCTAATGGAGGACGAGGTGTTGAGGCCCACATTGCCCGCGTGCCAGCCTTTGTTTCCAGTCAGCTCCCGAATACATATGACCCCATCCCTCCTCTTCATTTGCACGAGATTACGGCCATTGTTCGTGAGAAGGGAACATCTAACCGGCTTAGCGAATAAAAGAAACGCCTCGCTCGGGCACCAGCACATGGAATAGGCTCTCTCTATATATATAGGATGCGGCTCTCGCCGGATAGATGATGGAACTGCTGCTCGAGAGTTCCGCGAATACATAAATGCGCGGGGGAAAGGCATGTACAATATGGTTCTGGCCAGCACCAATCGGCTTGGATGCAGCCAGGTTTCATTATTGCCAGGCACGTGCGGGAATCACCGTGCTGCTGCCCATATTCTATTGCCACTTTTGCCAGACTTTCTCTCCCCCACCATCACCACCACCATTCGCGCTTGTCCACTCACTATATATACTTCCCAATCGATTGCTAATGACGACGACGACCCTTCCCAGCGGCATTCATTTTCGCAATTACTTGGGTCCGCTCTTCTTAGCATGCTGAGTCAACAAAGGCGATGCATCAAGGTCAAGTAGCAGGCTGGGGTTATTTCGCGTAATAATAATTGTGGAGGATCTGAGAGCTTTATGATTTCAACGTGAAAATGTGACGTAAGATATGTCAACCTCTTAGTCAAAAAATTAATATGCATAGAAGATGCTCATAAACGTAACGATAGGTGCGTGTAAATGACGTGAAACATATGATAAAACTATAGGAAACCATTACGATTAGTATAATATAGAGTTACGGATATTCAAGACCAGGATAAAGTGACCAAAAGAATTTGAACCCGATAGTACGTGATCAAGCAGATAGCTTTCTTAATTTTTGGCAGGCGACGATATACTTTATTCCTAATTTACATGCTGACAATTTCATTCGGATAGTCTCCAAAAGAATCAACGCATTTGAGAAGTATTGCACAAGTGTTCCACAATTTATTAGACTACTTTCACTCTGTTCTTATAGAGCTACTGCATCGCCACTCTTTTTCCTCCGAAACCTAACTGGTCACACACACTTAATGTGTAAATGACACAATGCGCAATGCATCACCGTTGCAACGTCCCTTATTTCGTTACCTACACACTAGCTGGCACCTTTATTCGTCGTATTTTCTCAGCCTGTCGAGTCTCTTATTTTGTGAAATGGAAAGTGACTGAAATTGCTGCTAGCTTTGTGGAAAAGACACTGCATAGTAATCTCCGGCCTCGAGTAGCCTGTCCTTAGTGAAAGGTGAACTCGTGGAATATTGGTTTGATATCGGAACTGAAACGGCTGCAATATTGGATGCTGCAGAAATTGCTGCCGCTTGGAAAGAGGGGAAAAAATAGAGGGAGATCAAATTTTATGCCGGTGAGGACTGACAATTTGAACATTTTGATATGCACTGGATATCAGTTTCTAATTGAAGTCGTCAGAAAGAGAGGGAGCCGTGCAATATAGACGGTATAGAGATCAGGAACATTCAGGCCCTTCAAAATGAAATGGTGTTATTGTAGTGATTACAAGTCCTACTCTACAACCTAGTTGTAATCCTTGGAGCCATCAAATCCAGATGACTGTGTTTATCCTGATCTTGAATACATACACTTGTAGTGAAGACCTTCGTGACAGTGTATAATGAGTTTCAATTCATGACATCAACAATGTCGAGATGAGGATTCTTAAAGGAAATGGAGTCGCTTTGGATTATCACATTGATGTCAAGCGCAGTCAGGCGAAACCTATATACATTACCATTTGAATCACTCTTCCAGAAGGTAATTAATAAAAAGTTGAGATCCTTTTGAAAATGACTTAAGATTTCAATTATGAAGTAGCGCCTGCTTGAATATTATTCCGTAACGTTACTCCCTCCGCATTTTAAGACATTTGGATAATTCCCACCTATTCGGACACCTATGCGCAGACATCGTGACTGATTGTGCCAATCATTACGAATCATATCGTTTGCCATCACAATACATACGTACACTGTACAAGCTGCTGGTGCAATACACATTCAACAAGTAGGTTTATTGGTTTCACTCGACTAATTCCAGAAGCGAAACGCTGCCGATCGGACAGTCCAGACGTGGAAAGCCACGACCATCCAGGCAGTCGTTCCAGCTCCCCTGGAGAGGACCTGTCCGGCGACCACCCCGACACCCTCCTGGATGCGACTCTCCCCCAGCCAACATCAGTCACAGCGGATCCCCCTCCGCCAACTGGTCCAGTCGACGGCCAAGACCCGGACCTGGAGCCGGAGACCGAAGCCTGCGACACCGACGACGACACCGGAAAAGAGAGTCCCTCCGAGAGCAGCTACTCCGAAGACGCCTTCTCCGGTCCGCAGAACCTGTCCCTGCCAAAGAGCTCCCCGCTGACCCCCCTAGCGCTGACCCAGGCCGCGCTTGCTGGAGCCATCAGCAGGGCCCACTCTCCAGGAGGGGGTCATCGCGGGTCCAGGTCACCCGTGGACACTCTCATGCGCGTGTTCCCGATGCGACGTCGCCAAGACGTGGAGGCGGCGTTCAACCGGTGCGGAGGGGATGTATTGGTGGCCATCGAGCAGCTGCTGCATGGGTATGTCCATTGCATCTTGTCCTTTGAGTTTCCCGATGCATTGTTGTTCATAAAGCTGGGGTACACGGACGGCGCGCGTTGTCTTTGGATCATTTTTAATTACTTGCCCGAGTCCTTGACATTACGTGAATCGCTCTGCATGGATGTCAATTACAACGACTCAAAGACAATTACGCCCATAATGAACCCCGATTCAGTTACAAAAATCTTTACATCGCATTACAAATAAAGTGAACTTGATCACTTTGGATTTGTCTATTCCTGCCTTTAGTGGAGATGTGTGTTATATTAAGCTTGGTGGGGACATAGTTTCAGCAGTTGGCTGTAGTGGCTTCAGGTAACCTCTCCCCTCTAAGGCGGAAATAGGTGGGTCCGATTGACGTTGCGCAATTTTCGACACCACATTTGGGCGTACACAGTAGGGCTGTGATCAGGCTTGCAAGGTTTAATCCAGCACACTATATGTTGCTCCTATATAGTGACCAAGAACACCTCAATTTCCAGCAGCGACTCCGAGGGCAACACTCAAAACAGCGTGACCTCTCGCCCCCTGGTCACCAAGCTTGGACTGCCCGATTCCCCCGCCCCTTCGGTCCCCCGCTTCTCTCCCAGCCCTCCCCTGCACCACCACCACCACCACCACCATCAGCCTCAGCAGCCGCAGCAGCAACCGCAGCCGCAGCAGCAGCAGCAGCAGTCGCACGACAAGAGTCCCTTCTCTGCCCTCCTGGGTCCCTCCTTCCTGTCGCAGGCCAACCGCCTGGGCAACGCTGCGGCGGTGGCTGCGGCGGCCGCGGCTGCCGCTGCGGCTGCCCACTGCGGCCAGCAGCAGCGTCGCTTCCTGGGCCTGCCCCCTCACCACTATGGGGTTTGCCCCCCGGATTTTGGCTATGGACCTCCTCTGCCTTTGGTGGGGCTGGCTGGGACCGCTGGGCCGCCCCCTTCAACCACCCAGTCAAACCACCACCCCCACCATCACCACCCAGCTCCCCCACCGCCCCCTCCCCCTCCCCCGCCTCCTCCGCCCCTTCCTCCGCCACCCCCGTCCAATAACAACAGTACGGCGACCACCGAAGGACTGAACGGCGACAGCAGAGACGGGGGTTCCCCTGCATCCGCCAACGGATCCGACAAAGCCTCGTACTCGGAGTAACACCCTCATGGTAACATATGAATGCATCGTCTGCACCATCAATGCTGGACAGTGATGTTGGTACAATGTCTCAAAGTCAGAAGTGATACACTGTATAAAATGTAACATGTTTACATGCCATCAATTCGAAATCTCATGGCAATGTCTGTTGTTATACGCAAAGGCGAAACAATCCATACAAGAATCGCTGGCACATCTGCAACGATGTGATGCGTTGTCATTTTAATTATGCAGCTTTAAAAAATATTGCAGTGGATGACATAAACAAAATTTCTTCGGAGAATTGAAATTACATTTTTTATTTAGACTTTCCATTTCGAGAGCGGAAGTTGCTGAGGATATTATACGCATCGTTTCATGTAGTCTATGACTTACAAGAAATGATCAATTCAAAAATATCTGGAAATAAGTGTGCTACTCGTTACCACTTGCTTGTGAATAACGCGCCAGCTTTCCTCACTGCAAAAAGTATAACTGGCTTAGAGCTCAATATCCGTCTGCGTAATAAGCGATTGACTACGTCGCAGTGACGAGGTACAATATTAGCTGTCAATAACTTTATGTGTCCGTATACTCAATGTAGTTGATGCCACGTAAGGTGATCTAAACAATCTCCGGTGGATAAAAGTACGCAATGTTCGCCTTGGATGTTCCCCCTCACGCAATGGAACGTGTATAAGAGTAGAATATGTATAGTGAGAAAGAAATTTCCCGGTGTCACATGAAGATAGTTATAAATTGTTAGTAGTTGGAATGGAAATCACATTTTATATCAGACTGTTACGAGCCATCTTTTATAAATCATACCATTCCAGTTGTCGATTATTTAAAAAAATTGTAGGAATGACTGTGGTAGGCAAAACGACCTCATTCGCTAATAGTCGTCGTGTGCAGTGAAAGCACACGGCCATATTAATGTGTAACCATGTCGGCAGGTGTAAAATAAATGTATATGCAAAACCTATACTCATTTTATTTAACTAAATCTCCCAAATTCCGATCAAGGGGGTAGAAGCAGCATCAACATCAGAGTCGGATCCAGTTTCAGGTAACTTTTATTTGGAAGTAGGGGACTGTTTCTTCCGGAAGAGTCGAGACTCGAGAGATTGGTTTTTCAGGGTGATGCCGCCGATGCGTAATTCGTTCCCTGCTCGTTCCCTCCGGGGAAACATTGCAACTGATACCTGAACCAGAAGCTTCGAGACCCGTCGGTCCGATTGGAAACAAGACTACTTGTCCCTATAGTGGAAAGAGGCAATTTTGTACGCCACTTCAATGTCCGACAAGCGACGAACCACTTCACTTTCAGGCCTTCTCTTTCTCTCTCTTCGAATTCCTACTGGATGATACGACGTCTCGAACCACAACAGAATAAAGAGAGCATACAATTGTATGCGCCTCCAGTTGTATTTACGTACACTACTTGTACAGTACGTACTGGACATCCGGAATTTTAAGAGGATGTACTCTACTAATAGGGTCTACAGCGCCAAGAACAACTGATAAGTGATAACCAATAGTATCAACCACCACTTGAAATAAACCTTTTGACATCAGCAGGTAGTCATCACATTCCTTGCTGCTGTGTAGACTCTCATGATGTTTTAAATGGCTTGACACTTGACTGATCATTTTATAAATTACAAAATTATTAAAGTCATGAAAGATGTATAGTTATGCCGAGTTGTTTTACTTTAATGGGTTGGTCATCCGCTTGATTCGATTTCCTTGACCGATCAGTGTTTACAGGATTACAGCGAGGCCACATAAGAAAATCCCCATGAAAATGTCCCCTGACTCCAGCCAATCACACAATCCCGTTACTGTGCACAACTGTAAATTCATCGCCTCTCTATGTGCCCCCGCAACTGTTATTTCAACCTGGGGAAGCCCCCTTTGGCCATAAAGTGAGTTAATCGACAATGCTTCCTTTGTTCCCCCTGGCAAACGCAGCATCGGCCCCGGCTGCTGATGTTGGCGGATAGTGAAACCCCAGCACTTTCCTTTTTCCTGGCAACAAATCAGGTAATTTGGTAGGGGGCTAGCTAGCCTGTGGCCGTGTCTCTTATTCTGTGCAGCAACCCTCACCAGCAAGGCTTCAACGGCCGCCGGCTCGGATTCCTTCTCCCTGTCATCCGCGAAAATTATGCAGAAGCCCACAAAGTACTGTGACATTAGCAGAAGGCTATTTCATACTGAATGGGTTTAATGCATTCACGTTTGAAGAATAGGGCGCATTGGGGGGATAACCGTAGCCTGTGCGTGAATAATAATGCCGCGCATGAATAGGTGGCCCATTAGCAAACTTTTCATATTTCCAAGTATTCCTCATTGACAGCGCAAATGCCCGGCTTCATGACCGTATCATGCTGGGCTGAGCCTCTGGACGGACCTCGTTATTACCGGTCACATCTCTGCCATTTTCTAGTACCCTCTTTTTTATTGGCCAGCTGCTTTTCATCCTACTGTTAGTGTTTTTAAGCATTGCGGATGTCATGCCGACATGCGGATAAGTTACGCCAAGTCACGGTAAGCCATAAACTAATCAGCTAATAGTGTGACATGTTATGTTCAGGTTGGAACTAACTGAATAAGTTTGACAGAGGAAACTTAACACGTATTTTGTAAACACATTTAACTAACATGTAAAGCTTATTGATATAATTATGTAGGCAACAACTCAGAAGAACAGTTGTTGGTGTATTTAGTTGCTAGAACAAAATCTTCCACCTTTCAGGAAATTATATCCTTATCATTCAGATTTTCACATGCGGATACGTATATGCTTTTTACCCTCATTTCCGTTAATATAATAATCACTCACCATTACACAGAAGCCTGTCATTCATGGCAAAACAGTCTCCAACGCCGCCTTCACCAACATCCTCACCTTAACTGCCTTGACTTCTCCAATAACAAAACTTTATTAGAACTCTCATGAACGCAATGACAGTCGTACTTTTGGGGGCCCATACAATATACAGTACCGGTAGCAAAATAGGACACCTTTTCTACCACCATTCCTTTCATTGACAGTTTAATTGGTACTGTATATTTCAAGCCATTATCTGTGCCAAGAAACACAACGCAGCACCCTTTACGTAAAACCTCAATTAATAAAACCGATTTACTGAGCAGAATTATTAATAATGCTCAATGAACTAATGACCGGCGGGATAGCAAACAAAAATATTAGGCTTCTTATACTTCACAACATTTCCTGCACATACGCCATCAAAATATTCCTGAAGCTTAATACAGTAATGATACAATCTCCAGCACACTTGTAAATGAACACTCGAGCACAACAATCCTTATCAATTGATCGCAACGCATGTTCTAATCTCATTTCTAATACACCCTTTCCTTTTTAGCCATCAATCCTTTGAAAGTTCAGCCCAATTTTTCATTCTCCTTTTTATCCAAGCCTGCTGATAAGTGGCTACCCTTTCGCCAGCAGATATCCGGATGCAAGTTTCCTAAATATTGCTCGGGGGATATCGTGACGCAACTGTCAAAGACACTGCCATCTGACCCAAAACAGGGAGTGTGACAAGGGAGGGTGTCAGTATATTGGGCCCCCTCAGAAAAAAGAAAAAAAAAGGATCGGGCGGGACATATCTTTCTGTGGGGGAGAAAAAGGGGTTGGAACCCTAACTATATGTGCCTCAGTCAGACGATAGGGCATATGGGTTGCTGGTGTCGAGGATGATGACTATACGAGAAGGGGGTGAAGGGGACCTGCGATCGAGTCAAAGCCAAAAGACCTCTCCATCCGGATTTTATTCGCAACAAGAATGATTCACTTTACCGGGGTTAGGCCCCCGCGCTCTCGCCATATTGATTTGACAGGTCTATTTAGCATCTTGGGAGGCTCGATTTCAAATGGTAATGAATTCCTCTCCTCTTCACTCCGGTACGCTAACCTCGTCTAAACTGTAATCAATTGTGTTCTATTCGCCGTGTAATAAAATTGGCACGCCGAGAAGGAGGACTAAAGGGCGGGATTGTGTACATTTTAATTAGACGGGCTCGATCTCATTAACCCAGCCCAGCGCCGAGATTATTAAGTTGGTGGGGGGACTGGTGGTGAGGCTTTAGAAAATCGACGCGCGAAGAGGGGACAAGGGGGGTGGCGGTGGTGGCAAGGGGGAGGCAGGAGGGCAAGCAATATAAAATTCTTTTTCAGAGAAAAAAAATTTGTCCAGAAATTTTTTGGCTGAGCAAGTTTCTTCTGATTGTCGTCATATCTTTGAAGAAGATGGTCACTTTTCTTGAAATAAAAAATCATTCATCAACAGTTCAATCCGGTTCAATCAGTCAAGATCTTCATTTGGAGAGTCAGATGAGGGTTGGGCAAGGAGGGATTGAAATATTGATAAAAGAGCGGGTTGAAGTGGATTTTATATATATAACCCCCCCCAGCAGATTCATAAGGTGGACTGGATGAAGGGGGCAGTACCGCTGCAATAAGTGTTGTTATGGCGACACAAATTAATTAGGGACGCGAGTGACCATTTCTACTTGGGGAATGGGGGAGTGGCTCATCTCCACTCCAGGCCTCTGCACAATTGTGAGGCGGGTTTACAGGCCCAGGCGGGCGTGGAGAGGGGCTATTCTAGTGGAGACTAGAGGTCAATTGCAAAGCTGCATGCGCCAATTTCCATGTGGCGACCAAGTGGAAAAGCTGTTTGTGGGGGGGAGTGGAAGGGAAAGGAGGCAAAGGGGGGGAAATAAGCTGGTGTAAATTGGGAGGGCGAGAGAGAAGGGGTTTGGTTGCGGCCTGCTGAATTGGGTTTGGTTGGATGCTGCTGCCTGATGCTTGGCTCTCGCTCTCTCCGTTGCTTCAGCCCTGGCCTAAACCTAAGCCGTCATCATCATCATCACTCCTGCACATGGGCACCGGATTTTCATTTCATACACATGCCACATTCATTTGCATGTCCGGGGGAAAGAGAGTTGGAGGGAAAAAAAAGTTTGAGGAGAATGCGGGGTGCTAAAACTATACGTGTGTTTGTACTTACTCCCTCTTGTGTGGAGCATCGTGTACTTTTGGATTCACCACCAGAAAATGAGTGTATGGAAATGTGCGAATTGAAGCGCCGTATTAGAAAAACACTTTGCTTAAAATATGAAAAGTGGTGCAATTGAAGGACTTTGCAAACATTTTGTGCGTGTGCTGAACCCGGCCTCTCTCCATGCACACACCTCTGTACAGCCCGCAAATGTTTAGCAAACGCGGTGAAGGTAAAGCACTGTTTGAACACAACTTATTTAATGACACATATTCTCTAACATTTCTGATTTAGCGGAAGGTTATTAGGCTCATTTCTGATATGAAGACGGAACAGAGAGATGCCACAATAACAGGGGTAAAATACTCTATCAAATTGATAGATTATTGCTTTTCTTTAGAATATGATTATTATAAGGTTCCATCGATGTCTCTACAGGATGATCCAAAAGACTTGTCCGACTAATAGATAGCTCTTGGCACCAAGCAATTTTTTTAAGGAGTCACTTTTGCATAGTTATACTTTTAGTGGTTATCAAAAGTATTAGCTACTAAATTACTATACAGTATTAGCCGAACAAATCCCTTGCATCACCCTGTATCTTCAACCAGTACCATCGCTAATAAATAGATTATCACCCATAGTCACATATGCCAAGCTGTTAGCATTTTATTCCTGCATAACTATAACCATTTTGTATTAAGAGTCATGTTGAAATTAACCAGGTTTACATATAGTTCACCCTATATACACAGTTTTGATAGACCATATACATCTTATAGAAAGCTTGTTGCTCATCCAAGAACTGTTCACCGTTGTAAAGCCCCCTCTTTCTCCTGAGTTTCTAAAAACGTTTCCAAGTGAAACTCCACTCGCAACGTAACACGACCCCCCTCCATTTTTTTACACACTTATCTGAGAAAACAAGGCAAAGTACATATTTTCTTTCGTCCGAAAGCAAACGCTTCCTACTGATGAGGAATTCCGTGGCGTGGGCATCATCTGCACCTATATACCAGCTAAAGACGAGAGAGCGAGACACTACAAGTCCCCGTTGTCTCCTGTGGAGGAGTCTGCGCGATCACGGAGCAGGTATTTGAGCAAAGTCCTCTCTCCCTAAGAGAATGCTGGGAGGATGAAGAAGGGGGGGAGGGGGGGGGACCCTTAATCCAGTGCCGTCGCGCCGACACATTTAGCTAATGACACGGCAAACACACCTCCTTGGATACAGTTGGAGGCGTTTTGAGCAGGTGTCTTTGCATGGCTAATGCAAGGTGGCTGGGGCTGGAGAGAGATATAGAGAGAAGAGAGAGAGANGGGGGGGGGGGGGGGGACCACTCTCAATATTCCTGGTGCATAAAACAGAAACCTTTATGCATTAATATAAACATAATCCGACACATCGCATAGAGCACGGACAGAAAAGAAGTACAATGAATGGACATAGGGCAACTATTATACATAACCATTAAATATATAACCAAAAAATAAGAATTAATGACGTTTAATCACATACCGCAAGGGGGTACCGCAAGGGGAGTGACTTGCGACAATTTTTGAGGTTTCTATATAGTATCAGCAGAAACGGTTTCATGTTTTTCCGATAACTGTCTTATTGAGGTTTGTACCCTCATCCTTCATCTGCATATCCATGTGCAATCATATCGATAATTATCCGTCACTAAAACATTCACGTTTACATTTGTCACAACGTCACCCCACAATGCGGGGTGACTTTGTGGCAGTGGCTATTAGAAACTGTAACAAAATTACCCCACAAAACTCTTTATTTTAGACAAATCTTCGTCTTTATAATGATACCGTACATTATTTTATAATATTGATCATTTATAATGTAATATTATGGGGAAAAAATGTCACTTTTGGTCTTTTAGTTCAAGTCCTTAACTTCGTAAAGTTCTCGGTGGCTGATATCTTTGGTTTTTCATATGGATGTCAGGATGTGTATAATTTCGAGTGGTACAGTACCTGGTACGGTACCAGGGCACATGTCAAAACAATAAATAATAACTTTATGACAAGTTGATGCTGTCACAAAGCCACCCCGCAAAAGTACGAAAATCATCCCACACCCTCGTATCTCCTACAAATCAAGTTCAATCTTGCATCATGCTATATCATATCTTAGCCAATGAATTTGTCTTCAAAATAAGCTACATGTTTTACTCTGATCGCAATTATGCGAGTCGCTATTATGGAAAGTTATCGGAAGAAGAGCCAACAATCCTCGCAGTTTGCAAACTTGGAATGTCACCACCAACAATTCGCGTGGTGTAGGAGCTTTCCAAGCTGGCTACTAGGTAGCACAACATTCGCAGCCATCTACTGCAGCTTGTTTCAATAAAAAAATTCTAGTAAAATAATAGCGACGCAAGAATTGAAAAACTGAATTGTCACAAATTCATCCCCCCTTACGGTAACTCAATCCTTTTAAGTTCACTCTCCAAAAAATAGTTTAAATTAAAAGCCAGCTTTTTAGACAAGAAGTTAAAAAATAATTTAAAAGGGTCCCGAGGATAATTAGAGAGATTGAAAAGGAAGTAATAACGCCCCGTTATTACTTCCTTTTCAATCTCCCTACACGTACGAAAGAAATGGAAAGCATAATAAGGATGTGCAGTACGCAGGGTTCCTTTATGTTGCACCAAGTATAACTCAGTACAGTACAATCACATCCTCTGCAGATTATGAGATTAGAAAAGGCGATTTTGCATTTTTATTATTTATTAAATTAAAGTACAGACAAGTTGTAGCCACCTTCCCAGAGTGTAGACCAGTCATGTTCATGGAAAAAACAGTAGGAAATCCTTGCTTCTCTTGTTGTGCACAACGTCGTAACTTCAAACCCTATTACCGTATACCGCAATACTGTACAATCATGCAGTATATGTACTGTTACATCAACATTACTCTATTTATAATTTTGAACTAAAATCTGCATTAAATAATGGCGTCAAAACAGTGAAAAAACATGTTAATCCCCTTAATTAATTTGATTTTGCAAATACTGTATACCTTCCCACCATTCTTTCAACCAAACAGTATATATTATAGGCCTACTATTTGCTACCAATATGAGCTTATTTCCGGTACTGATGCGGACACTCGTTCCGTTTGGCACTCCAAGTTACACCCTATATGAGAAAGTAGTATCAGGTCCCGCTACAACACATGCAGCACATTCCTAATTCGCCAAAGTTATCATGTGGCGCAGGAAGTAGCACTCGCAGGATATACGAGTGTCTGAAGGAAGACAATACGTAGTATTATATGATTACTATATAGGTTTTTTTTTCACGGCAGAGAGAAATAATTTATAAATGTTGGGTGGTAGCAAATGAGATGCATTCTGCCTTCACTTCTCAGGGAATTTGCAAATGCACGCCATTTCGATTGTTTCTCAGTTTGGTGAATTTCTGTGACAACGCGTCACGAAAATACAAAAAGACTGCCATAAATGTGTCGCGCAAGTTCATGGCATTCAAAATTTTACCTCTTTACCGTTCTTTTTTTAGTATTAGCCTATAGACTCTGTGTATAAGGCCCTGATCTGGAACTCGGAAGTTTTAAACCCATGCCAATATGGCGTATAACTACCACCGTGATAATTACGGTATATCTAAAACATTACAAGCAAAGAAAAAGCTTCCTCGGGGGTATAACTTACATCTGCTCTTCAGACTAGGGCCCCTAATCATTTAAAAAACTCTTATTACTAAATACTTAGGCTTACCATACTATGAGCATTGAAAACTCACACCGTTGTATGAATTGGTATACTTAGTTATGTTCGTAATATAACGTTACAGATCTGTACTGTTCAGACATTTGTGGCATAATAAACATACCGAGTGCATTGTAATACATAACCTGCACGAGCCTGCACAATAGTTCTGGTGCTTTTATACCGACTGGAGGGTTAGATCTAATCGTTGAAGACCGACGTTCCGATTGGAGCTGCGGTGCATGGTGCTGCTGCTGTGCTGTGCCATGCAGCGTGCCACATTCACGAACAAGGGGATCCAACTTGCAAAATCAGTGTAACGTAAAATTAATCGTGGAGTGGGGAGACTTGTAATCAGTCCGAAGAATCTAGTGTTAATTAGAAGACAGGGCGAAGACGCGGCGTCCTCATCGCGGAGGACAAAAGGTGTGCTGCTTATTCTCCCCTTGGCAATATTCAGTCTGGGAGTCAGCAATGCCCTTCCTTCCAAATGGAGCATCCCGTGACTGTAGTCGGCGCGGGCGACTTTCGGGTGTGAAAATCTTATTCCCATTTGGATGCCGCAGCTTTCCATAATTCCCGTCATCCCCAAAGTGGGAGGTAAAGGGCTGGGTTGGCAGTTGACAATGAATGGGCCGGAAACCCCCCCTTCCCTGTCTCACTACTTGGCATAATCTCCGCATTCCAAGTATTTCATCCTGCAGATCCGTTTTATTGAAAACTGATAGAAAGGCAAGTTGACATTATACACTTTGATGGCTAAAAAATCCCCCCTACTATGGTTTCATCAATATTTCCCTCGGAAAAATTATCATATAAATCTCCTCAAAGGCTGCCGTAATGACGCTCCAAATCGTTTCTGGAATTCAAAATGTAGACCATTTTCATAAGGTCAGTGCGATGACCCTAGCAATAAAACGCAGAAGACAAATTCGAGGTTTAAAATTTCCTGGTTGCCAAGGACCTGATGGGCTGGGAAGCTGCATCTGCCATCATCGCGTCTCGATCTCTTTTTCACTCCTTTTTCGCGCCCCCACCCCCAAAATTTCCAAGCTTATGCGCTGCATCTGTTCAACGGGGAAATTAGGCACATCATCCATGGATCCGGAGAGAGAGAGAGACCCGGCATATAAAGATTTCAACGTTGCCGGATAACCCCTGTTTTCTTTCTTCTCCAAGTATACATATATATGGGTCAATATTGCTGGCTTAAAGTCATATGGAGTATGATGAGGAAAGTTGTAATTTTTCAACCAGAATTATTATATCCTATACTCTTACCATGTGTATTAATACACTGTAATGTTGCGAAATTTAATTAGAAATTTTGCAAGATTTCTGTTACTGTAACGACTAATTTGATTCAGCCAGTTACTGTATTATCCAGTAGCCTACTTATAGACTATGAAGAGCTACAAACATAATTTTTAAAATGTTAACACTGAGGAAAAACACAACAAACCACACGCTTTATGTTTTTATAACCATAACACACAAATTTTTAAAAAGCATCCTAAATAAATCCCAAATCATCATTATCATAGCAGTATACAACCACTTAACCCTGGATGGATGTGGATTGGAGAACACATTGGCCTTGGTAACTGCCAACCTCCTGCTGGAAAAAAATAGGTCGCAATAACTGGACGCATTCCGTATCCGACAGGCTCCATATTTTTCAAAAAAAAAAAAGCGACGCAGATGAAAGACGAGCCATCCACTAGCACCAGCACTATAGGCCAAGTTTAAAAAAGAGAGAATTTGCAGCTCTCCCCACGATCCGTTTCATTTGCCACACAGAGTTCTAGGAGTACATCCGCTCTGCCATCTGCCTCACAATGAAAATTGGAATCACAGCACATTACCCGCAGAATATTTTCAAAAAGGAAGACTGGAGCGCTTTTGACCTGTGGCTGTCAAACAAATGTCGGCCTTTTCTGTCGAGAGCACGGCAATTGAAGCCCCCTGTTCCCGTATGTCGCTTTGTTGAGGTGGAGGAGCCTCGTCTATACCTTTAAAGGCACTCTGCAGGGAACCCACTCTTTTTGTTAAACTATTCCCCCACAGCGACGTTATATATGAATTAGCACTTTGATATACGTAACACATCCCTCTGATGTTGGTTGGCAAAGAAAATCCCAGGTGGAGTTTTGTCAGTCTCTAAGGTGGAAGTTATTCTGCCAAATGCGACGAGGCAATAGCGACAGATAATTTTAGTCGTACCAAATATTCCTAGAAGAAATGATTTAAACAGCTGCTTGTACTGAGAGGACCACAAGGCCCACAAAGGTCTTGCATTCAAGGTGACTAATCCATAACTTTGTTTCATTGTTTCACATATCCTTGTCGAGAGATAGGCCTTACAAGTGGAGATGCCCTCACCAATATACGAGACCATGACTCGTAACAATACAAAGAAGAAAAAAACATGGATAAAAATTCGTAACAACAACATAGTGAATACAAAGCCAATATATTTGCACAATCACTCAAAAATGTATACGTTAAAAACAATCATCTCTGGCTAATGTTGTATAAGATATACCCAACTTTGCGTGAATGGTTTATGGGCCCACTCATTGTGGAATAAATATTGCAGTCCAAAAAATTACTGCACAGCAACAACCAGTGAGACGCACCGAGCCATACAAGATGCAATTTAGGCTCCACAGCTGAAATTCAGTTTTGTTAGTCGCTTTTCCCCAGCAGAATCATCTTGACTGCTTGAAGGAGGCAGGCTCTGCCACAAAGGAGAAGCACCTGGGCTTCCTCCTCAATCCTGAGTGACCATATATGTCCCATTCGTGACTACTGGGTCAGAAGTGATGCGTTTTTGGATCAGGGTGCTCCGGCACATCCCCGCTCGCGCTGTTCCCCCGCCTGCCTCTCACATATTTAACAACAATCCTTCATCCGCCCCGCTACAAAGCCAAAACCCTGCTCGTTTCCTATAGGATTACAGTTGGAAACCAGCGCACTCACTTCCGCCCGGCTGCACCTCAAAGGGGCCACAGTGAGCTCACTGACATAAAAAGGAGGCCATCTTCATCGAGTTAGAAGAAAGCAAAGGGGGAGCATGGCCGCAACTCAAATTCAGGAACAGCACAGCAATATGATGGGCGTGGAGTCAGCCAAACAAAACATCACTGCTGAACTGCGAACCAGGCTGCTGCGTATGTGCATTAGCATATTATGCTCCTGCTGGGACACGCCCAACTTGTCATAACATTGGACAACTTGCTCTGCCTGTACAGCTATATAATGGCCTTACATAAGTGTCTTTTGAAGGAAAATCCTTTGCTTTTGGACGGAAAGGGGGGATCTGATCATGAATATTCAGTGCCAACTGACAATATTGACAGTGAAGTATGTGGAAATTATTGTACGGATATAAACTTAGGTAGAATCTGTTGCTTTGATACAATCAGTATTTATTAGTATGTCTTATTCAAAAGATCCCGTCTCAGGCGTCTCTTATGGACTCATCATTATCCTAAAAATTAAAAATTAAAAATTAACTCACACGGGCCTCTTGCTGAGCTTTGGAACTGTTGGTTTCGCTGCAGTTACAGGTGTTAGCGTTTATACAGTAGGCTAAAGTTATGGCCTGCAATGGAAAACAAATTAAAATATTAATACGAACTCTACACAAAATGGGGGAGTTTTCACAAAATTAAGTTCAGAGTAGCATCTTGCAAGAAGCAGCACCACGTGTGAAATGGATATTGATTATGATTGGCTTACGTATCATCCCTACCTTTAGTAGTAAAAGAAAACCTTAATCTTTATGGGTATAGGCCTGTATAGTGTGTGTGCAGATTGGACAGTGACAAGTTACTAGAGTTTATTCTATAAGTCGCCTATTTTTGCAGATAGACAAACACTAACCTATTGTTCTCTGTAGACGACATGTCCCAAACTGTGGGTCGCCAACTGCTATCCACGTATGACCCTGTAAGTTACAATCCACCATCTGAATCCCACCCCTGATGCCCTCCCCTGTCTCTGCGTGGCATCACCATCCCAGCATAATTGCCCGACCCCGACATAAACAACTCATGGACATTCAGACATAACACAGAGCGAGAGCACAGTGTGACAGCACCATGGACCGTGTGCTGAGAAGTCGCGCCTCCTCCACCATCCTCCGCCATAAATTCCCTCACCCTCCCACCATATAATCCCCCCCCCACCCCCCGCCCCCGCAGCAAAGAGCAGAAGCGGCATCAGATCGTCTGCGGGCGTGTATCAGACTTCCCCGCAGCAGTGAGTGTTGAAAGTGACAGCTATACTTGCCGCCCAGGCACAAACCAAAAATCGAACCGCTGCTGTGGGTGGGTGGGAGGAACTCTTTCCGGAGGCTTTGCATAATCCGCATTGTGAAAAGGGCGCCAGCAGATGCCACGTTTAGTATATATATAGATCCGGGGTGGGTGGCTGCTGGGCTCGACTTCATTCCCAGGCAGTTCAATTTTTGACTGGCTTTGCCTGCGACAGAGTTGATTCGGTGGGCCCTTTCTTCGTCAAATAGGATTACATGTTCCGTATGTTTTTCAAGAGGTGCAACGTACTCCAGAGCAGATTAGCGCGTCCCGTGCGCCTGACACCTAACCCCCCCAAAAGTCTCTAGCTCCCTCCCCCCCCCCCAACCTCCCCCTGAGATTCAAGTTCCGCTCTGGATTTTTCTCTTTATTGAAAACGTGAAATCCGTAAGCCTCCACAGACGGCATCAGCGGCACACTAGTTCGACGTCGCCGGCCCATTCACCACCGACCGACATTGGCTTCTGATTGACACGGCACGCCTGACTGCCGAAGCGTCCCGGCCAAATTTATTTCTCTTTTTTTTTATTGCCCTCCCCGGTGGTGGCATCCAGCCCACTTTGTAGGGAGGGGGACAACTTGTCCGACACGGAGGAAGAAGTGCAAGCTGCTGATTTAGAAGCTTTAGCCATTGTTTTTGGCCAATTTTGCAAGAAGGTTCATCGTGGATCATGTGCAAGGTGTCCGTAAATTAACTCCAGGAAGGTCGAAATTCTTCACGCTAGTCACATTTGTGCCCTTCGTGCAACTGGGCATCATACGAATGTTTAGGATGCTGTATAGCCTATATAGGCTGAACATCAATAATTTGCATGACCTTTTGCCTACTCCCACACTTTAAAAAATATCAAGCTACGCACTGGCCAACAATAAAATTATAATGGCTTCCCCAATTATAGAATGACCTCCACGTGGACAATGGTTACCCATAAAGAAGCCTCGCCTATTCATTGGATCTAGAAACCCCTAGCCGCAATATTGAATTTCCCTTTATGTCTTATTACTCTCATAATATGAAAATGTGGTAGTCCTTGTAATAAAGCTTCTCCTTTATTCAGAGTAAACAAAAAAAAAACTTGGAGAAAAAAAAATGTAGGCTTCCCGGTTAATGCTGCTAAAGATTCCTCTCGCCTCTGGCGGCGCCAAACGAACACTATATAGAAGATAGAAGCAATAAAAGTGGGAAATTGAAATTCCTCCCTGCTGAAGACACAACTTTCAACGCTCTTGACAAAGGTAAATATAATATGTCAAATTTATGTGCCTAATTATTTTTTCATTAGTCGCCCCGTAATGTTCCCCCGCCCCCTTGCTCTGCTGGGGGGGGGGGGGGGGCAGGAAGGGAGCCACATTCAAAATGAAGGCGTAATATTGCCCAGATATGTCTCCGACAAATAAATGAAACCGGGTCTTTTCCAAGGGCGATCCCGGGGAGTGTGTGTGGGAGGAAAGAAAGCCCACTTTGGAGAACTGTTTCGGCGGAATTAATTTCTTTCGTGGATAGGGACATCCCACAAGTTTGACGTTTTTGAGGGGATGGAACATCAGGGGTATATGTATTTATGAAACATAATACTGGCGTAGCTCGCCAATGTGAAGCGTTCGAACAGGACGTTTTTGTCTCCTCCTATTCAGATGAATTATTATCTCACGGTATACAGCATCCATCACATGATATTACAGTGAAGATGATAGGTTTTATAGGAAGTGAACAATATCCGACCGGTGAATGCAAGGCAATATCGGTATGCCATCAAATAATCTGATGAAACCCTTCAGGGATTTTTTTCTAATACAGTTTTTGCTTCAGAGAAGAGATGAGAAACTAATGACATCTTAATTATCTCATTCATATATGGATTGCGATTTGAATCCCGCTATTTTTGCATGCGGGCTTGTTCTTGATCATTTTTATGACATCGAAGAAGGCAACCTTAATTCCAGTACAAGCGGAAATATTCGAACTACGACAATGGTAGAGCATGTCATAAAATAAAGAAGTATATATTTGCCTGAAAAAGCCTAACTGAAATCCAACCTTATTACATCACAATCTTGTTAGCCTACCACGTTCCAACCTCCCTTGCCACATGTTATTGAGCAATGCATTAAAGAGTGCACATTTTTGGGGGGAAAAGAAGCAGGTCCTAAAAATGCAACTCCTGCATTTTCCAGCAGCACCTTGAGATAGTTTCGTAATTTTTACGACCGTTTAATTTCCCCTCCTTCGTATATAGTTCGTCTTACCGTTGAGTGTTCTAAATAAAGTGGAAATACAGGCTTGCTTTCGCCAACAATGCCCTCCCTAAGTTGTGCCTTTGTCTGCATTGAACCAACTTCTTCAGGTTCCTCCTCCATAATCGGACTGAAATTTGATGCCCCTCAGGTTGCATCCGGTTGAAACGTAACCGAGAACACATACCATCTAAAGGAGGGGGTTCCATCTATGTTGAAAAGACACTGCAAACTGTGGGAGTACAAAGCGATATCAATCCTTCGAAGGCCACATTGTCAAACCACACACCACATGCAACCCCAGTATGTAAGAACACCCCCACCGGGTTGTCTGCAGCGTCACTGGGTTTGTTTGGTGGCCGCTCATTCAGAACCAATAATAATAACGGTGGGGGTATATAGGGGGGGAAAAAAGAAACGTGGGCGATGCCCGGATCTTTTCAGGACGTATTACACGCCCCAACCCACAAATTATTTTACTTCTGGAATGGCCGCCGCTGATACGGGAGATGCAGCTGTTGAAAACAGAGGGGCCTTTCAAATCGGTGGGGAATATTACAGACAGAAGCAGCAGCCAGTCTTACATTCCCAACCCTCTATGGCTCCGGATGAAAGGGTTCAATTGGAGGGAAGAGACGGCCTAACCAGCCATTACACTCGTTTTGCTGCTTATGTGACACTTGCCCCGATGCTGCCTCAGTGTGGTGATGGCGACTTTTAACAAAGAGGGGGACGGGGGCCCCGGGTCGGTGGTTTGGCCACTATTCGTTTCATATTTTCATTGTGCCTCTAATAGAGGTTTTCTTATACTCGAGATGTACAGTAGTAGTGGAAGTAGCATGTTAGTTCAGTTGCATTTGAAAATGACGTGTAATGTCTATTTATTTATTTTTAAAGTATCCATTGCCATCTCGGCCACTGTGTCTCTCACCCTGTATCTCTCCAACTCATCGGCCTGAACACTGAAATAGAAGTAATTGATTATGGAATCGTTGTAGCCTACACCGGCCTATACACTGAAGTGCTCACGTGCAGGCTCGTATTGTTCACAATAGCATATAGCACATTAATAATACCGTACACATCGTTTTCAAATAATTGAAATAAACAGTTTTAGAACAGTGTACAGTACATTTTCAGTAAAAGGTGCAGAGAATCATCTCCGCTTGATGAGGTCATCAGCTCATGACTCTACTATACATATCCCCTGCGATCGCCACCTCATAGCGAGCACTTGGACTGCATGGGTGGCATAACAGGTCAGGATAAATGCCATCCTGATTTCTTTCATGTGGGAAACTGGGGCAGTTTTCACCCAACCAAGCCATTGTACTGTATCGATACCATGAAGCAATATGAGTGTGTGCCCTCATTGTCGCACTACTAACAAAAGAACAGAATTAAATAATTGAAACAAAATAATAATTGCACTCTCATATAATTATGACAACACAAAGAAGATGGGAAAGACGGCTTGCCATTGTTTTCCTCAGAGCAATGTAACTGGTGTATCCTGTTTACATCAATCTATATTAGACTACACTACACACGCGTATTGTGGGTATAAAAGTGAAATCAAAATTTTAGCGAATATAGGTCTACGAGGTATGTCCAATTTTGTCGGGGTTGAGTTATTTACCCCACTTTTTCGGCTCTATCGCCTGATGAAATCTATTTAGGCCTCAAGATTCATAAACCAAGAACGGCAAGAAGCCGGTATTTTCTGCACTCACAGTCAGTACGGTAGCATGCAAATAATCTAAAGGATTTCACTTGTATATGCCGACGATTTGTTCTACCAGCCGGAAACCTCCAGACCATATCCGACGTCATAGAACAAGTTCAATGAAAATCTGCGTGTTATACTGCGACGGCCTGTGTCACTCTTAGAGATAATATTATGGCAAGTGATGCAGATCACTAAATGCTCGGAGGAATCGCAGACAACCCAAGTGGAGAATATGTTGGAGCTCCCGCGGTGTCCCCCATGTCCACCATCCTGTGTCCCATCAGGAGGTCGCCAGCCCCTGCATCTGCCCCACCCAGCCTCCGGGCAAAGTCCCGGGCCATTATTGTTAAATTTACCCCCACAAAATCGGCCATTTCGCAAGTTACATTCTTTGACAATGAACTCGAGATCGCCCCAACACAGTATACATACTCAGCAAAGGCCGAAGGACGGAATCAATCAATCTGTGCACAGCTATATCGAGCGTTTCCACTTCTTCGGCTTTTCAGAATTTTTGGCACATGTATACTGTACACCGATCCAGGGGAGTACACTAAGATTCAGCCTTACCTTGGAGAAAAACTTTTGATAAGGAGACAGGCAGACATCACATACAGGATGGCCAGAATTATTTTGCCAATATGATTCAGGTGGTAAGAGGTGAGTATGGAAGAGGCATGACATGGGTCCGAAAGGCCGGCGACGATCCGTTTTGGAGATGTCGACCTTTGACATCGACAATGTCTATCCTGACAAGTATGTGCATATCTGCATTGCTGGTTGCCGGGGTCAGGCGCTTGCACTCCTGCTAGACTCCTAGTAGACCGTTGTTCAACCGCCTGATTCCAGCAACTAGCAATGCAGTCATGCACGGGGGTATCCATACTTGTCAGGATAGACACCGTCGACGTCAACGTCGTCATCGGTCTTTTGGGCCCATGCCATGCTTCTTCCATATACCACCCATATCTTTTTGGCCTATATAGCTCAAAAGGACACAAGCAAACAGTAGCAAATAAAGCATTGTCATTATTTTAACTGTTTGGGCCCATGGTCAATTCTGAAATATCTTGAACTATTCGCAATCCTCAATTACAGGCCTATCACCCAACATTGATCACAACGTAACACTCAATAATCCCGTCTCAACTCCCATCATCG
>KZ539075.1:0-30510 GCA_000934665.2 Catajapyx aquilonaris
CCAGACATAATGACTCCTATACTTAAATCGATCCTCTGGTGGCTAGGAAGGCAGTCATATACGTCGGGGCACTGAGTTCAGATACACCCTGTATACAGTAGGCCTGTATAATGTTTTTAAAATCTTCAGGGAGTCTGTGGTCATGGCTTTGCCTTTAAAAGCTACCATACTTTACTTTTTTTGTCTGATAATAAATGAGTGGCTAAGAAGCAGAGTGGTTCATGTCGAAAAAGATAGCTTTGAGATAAACGCATGCAAAGTTCTAGGCTTGCTTTGGCAGCCACGGTAAAAGTAAGTCACATTAACTTAACAATTTGATACCAAATATTACAAACGTCTTTAGGCCAAGTTACAAAACAGAGTTGGGCATGGGGAATGCCATGCAAGCGACAACTCAAAATTGCCGAATTTCGACATGAACCACTCTGCTTCTCAGCCACTCAAATTATCACGTGCACAATTATAAGTCATTGACAAATAGAATACAGTGGATATATATACGTATGTTGAGATGTAGTCAGGCTATCCTTAAAACTTCGGCAAACCATAAAACCCCAACTTTTTAAAACTGTAATCCTATGAAATATCAGAATCAAATATTGCGAGATTATTCAGTGTTTCCAACATGTGTGTACTGTACGAATTGGCTGTGCATATAAACTGTGAAACCAAGATAACCTTGCAAAAATACTATACACCTGACAAGAATGACAAAGCAGCGTCACTTTTTTATGCATTTACTAATTCACCCTGAAGAAGGCAGTGACCGTGTGAAACAGATATCATAAACTATGTTGGAATCAAGCCGATAAGATGTGTACTGTGTAGAAAGCCAATATAAACACAATTAAGGTCAGAGAAACTGGAATGCTGGCTTTGAAGCGGCGTCGGCCGCCAAAGCGAAGCAGTCATATAAAGTGCTGGGGATCTACTTCCAGACAGAAGAATCTTGTATTGATAGGTGCCAAATATGAGCCTTGCACCTCCTGTGGAGCTGACGGTAGTAGCGGATATAACCCCAACAGGATCGTTAGCCGCTTCTTCCGAATTGGTGTCGGGTCGTTCGTCATCAGAGGACTCGGTTGATGGTGGACTCGGAAGAAGTGATGAAAAGTCCATCTCATGGAGCGGCAAGCCCTTCTTGACTAATTTCAAAATCTTACTCGCTAGTGTCACTGTTGAGCCTGTTGCATTCATGTACACCGTATGTTCAATGGTTACTAGTCTCCTCAGTCAAAGTTTGCTTCTGGAGAAAGCTTGTCGGGTAAATCTCAATTACACCGATGAGACTTGTCATGAACTCCAAACTATGAGTGACCATTCTATGGCAGACATTGAAGAAGATGTGGAGAAGGTAATCTAAGTTTAGAATCATTAGTGATTACAATTTCTCGTTATTGTTACGGATGGCACAAAAAGCACACTATCTTTTTACAAAAATTACTTTCCATCAGCAATTCACACATTTATCAAAATACCTGGTTTATCTAATCTATGTTACACTCAAGTTATGATCCAGATAAGATAAAGTAATAGAGCTACTTGGGGAAAACAGCTTGCCAATGTAACGTCGACTTTTTTTTCCAAAAATATGTTTATCAATTTAACTTGACATTTTTATACCATATAGAGTAGAGCGAATTCATAGTCACGGCGATATACGTAAATCATACTTAATTATTGTCTGTGCCATGCTACAAGTCGTTACTGACGTAATTGTAAACTGTGTGTCTTCAAAAATAAGGTGTAAGTTATAGAATATCCTGGCCATTCTCCCATAATATTGCCTTGGGGAGGTGTGGTGGCCGAGATGGTAACGTCTCGGCTTGCTGAGTGAAAGGTCCCAGGTTCAATCCCCGCCTGGGAATTCCCTTTCACCTGCGTCGGGAGGGTCTCTGACCTGCACCTTGGAGGTGTCTGGCAACCTAACCTCTTGGGGGACTGCACATGGCCCAAACTTGAGCATTGCACCTGCACCAGTGTCCCCTCCCTGAAAATCCATATCCTTACCTAATATCCTTGATTCCATGCACCGGAGATTGAAGTTAAACAAATAAGAAAACTGATGGTGGTGTGCCACCTCCCAAAAGGCCCATGTAGCCCTATCACGGGGAAAAATAAATAAATAAAATATTATTGCTTTTTAAATTCAAATTTTAATGTTATCATTAAGAATACACTGGAGCTCTTAAGGTGAAGTAGAGCGAGTTCCAAAAACAACGAAAGTGTAGAAAAAACTCCACATGGCACTTTTTTAAAATTAAAACGAATTATCTCGGAAAGAAGCTGAGCCGAGCCTAAAGTGATACTGAAAACATGATATTCACCATATAAGTTTGTCTGTAAAATTTATAAACAACCTTCCAAGTGTCAGGTTCCTGACACATCCTGACACAATGTTCTCGCTCTATTGTAGAACATACGGGATTCGTTCTGAAATGCGTCTAAATTGCGAGTTCAATGTATAATACACTATTAGCAACATAATCTGTAGAAAGCATTGGAAAACCTGTACTTTGAATACGAATCATAGGATATTCAACCTTATGTACACTCTAGCAGTCAGTACAACCAGAAAAATATACAATGGGTATGGTGCGTATTTTTTAAAGGTACGCAGATTGTAACATTAATTTAATAACTAACCGTTTTTTACAGGTATCTGCGGGCATTCTTGAATGGAAAACTCCACTGGAATTCACATTTCCTATTGTATTCATCCTATTTCTCGGACCATGGACAGATAGGCATGGTCGAAAGTTGGCTTTAATTTTGCCCATCTTAGGGTTGACACTGATGGATCTGGGACTTGTTCTAAACGCCATTATGGACAATTGGGCGGCGGAAATTGTGGGAATTTTTCTGGCCGTACCTTCCACCCTTACTGGATCAACCATGACATTTTACATGGCCATCTACAGTTTTATTACGGACGTGTCATCTGTGCAAAGTCGAACATGCAGAGTAGGTGTTATCACGACCTTTACTTCAATGGGGAGCGCCATTGGACTCTCTTTAACAGGAATTCTACACAAGTTAGTATATGTAACTTTCTCTTTTTGACAAATGAGAAATGAGCAATGTTAATGTTATCCTATCTATTACAGTAAAACTTCTACAGGGTGTATCAAAACTCTACCGCAAGCTATGTGCCAATGGCATAAGGGGCACCAGAGCATCATTATATGTAGAGGGGTCATCATGTCTAGGCAGCCTCATTACGGAGATAATTGCC
The DNA here is from genome assembly GCA_000934665.2 of Catajapyx aquilonaris. Taxonomy (NCBI): domain Eukaryota; kingdom Metazoa; phylum Arthropoda; class Diplura; order Dicellurata; family Japygidae; genus Catajapyx; species Catajapyx aquilonaris. The sequence goes on from KZ539075.1 coordinate 3,236, forward strand.
TTCAAACACGTAGTACAAAGTATCCTGGGAGGTATGAAAACCTTCAGCCCCGACATCGCATCACTTGTGAAAATAGCAGCTTTTCCATTTAGCTACTAGCATGTCGCATGTGTACTGCATGTCGCATGTGATCTGTGACCATTTGTGACAATCTGTGACAATCTGTGACAATCACTCTTAGGCCCAATTGCTAAATCGCAAATGATCAATTATCTCAGTAATGAGGCTGCCCAGACATAATGACTCCTCTACATTAATTGATCCCCTGGTGCCCATTAAGCCATTGGCATATGGCTTACGGTAGAGTTTTGATACACCCTGTATAAGTCGAATCTCCATGGGACCGGGAAAAAACTTCGAGTTAGAGAAGTTTGGAATTTTTAAAGCACAGAACTCTAGTATAAGGAAGCCTACCTTTATATCCAGTGACGAAACGTGTTCAAAACTTGAAAATAACTGTCACTATCACACTTGCAATGTTTCTCATTGTTTTGTTGTAAAAAAAACTCCGTTATGCCTTACTCTTAGATTCAAGGATTCAATTGTTACAATCGAGTCAAACAATTCTTTAGGTACGTCTGATAGACGGAGATCAGGAAATTGAGCTTTTATGTACATGTGGTCTACTCTTGACCCTTCGGCTGGGAAATGAGACAATTCTCCGTACTCGCCAACATGAACTTTGACTTAGGGAGACTGAAAATGCATTGCCCTGCCTGCACTTCGAGTTATGGAGAACTTTGAGTTATAGAAATTCAAGTTAGGGAAGTTTATTTCCTATTATTTTACATTGTGACCAACCAAGCTCATCATTTTCTTCGACTTATAGAGAACTTCGACTTAGGGAAGTTCGACATAGAAGTTTTACTGTATTATCACTCGAGTCCGGACTTTTAGGCACGAAAAAACCCCGACATAGGCACGAAAAAACCTCAAATAGGCAAAAAAATTACTTTTCCGGGAGTAAGGAGGATAATATGTTACAGAAAATAAAAAGCTAGAATAATTTTATATGCCTAAACTTTAGGCCCTAAAGTATAAATATAAGATCACAAACTAGAGCTAAAATCGAATAACAACGATAAACTGACAGGAAATCACGAAACTTTGGAAAAATACACAAGTACAAGCAATATAATTATTAAGTATCACTTGTTCTTGACTCTACCGCTTATAGCCAGTTTTCACTTGCACAATATGTTGCCAAATATTCGTCTAAATTCTCCTTTGTTTGGAACAATCAGAGGAAAATTTAGAAAAATATTTGGCATGCGCGTCACGGAAACATGATTCGTATTACTTCTGAACGATTTTGGATCTTTCAGGAGCACAAAAATACTCAGCAAAAAACAAACATGCATCTGAAGGAATAGGTCCGGAATAGGGCCAAAAAGTCCCGAAATTGCTTCGAAAAGTTCAAAAACTATCCCAAAAAAGGCCAAATAGGCATGAAAAGTCGCAAAAAGCCAGAATATGCAAAATAGTTCTCAAAACCACGAAATATGACATTTTAGGCACTAAAACCTACATTTTCCACATCCTGCACTTATGAAACGGATAGATCTCTTCCCAAAACCATCCCGACTGTTAAGGAACTAAATAGGAATTTGCCTAAAAATCAGGACTCTAATTATCACATTCGTCAACCAGTTTACGATTCACAGCCAAATACACTAGGCCTGTATGTTGCTTGAAACATGCAGAAATTGCCCTGAATATGGTACACTTTTTCCAGCAGTGCATGCTAATACACAGGAACAATAAATTCAATCCATGTCGGGGGTTAGCTATTTGATACTATGACTTGCATATACTGTATGTTCATGTAAATATTTTATTAGTCATAAAATTATACCGGTACTGAAACCATTCCGGCTCTACCGCATGTGATATACGGTACTGTATGAATGTTATTGTTTGCAGATCTCTAGGATTCCCGTGGGTGTTTGCTGCTGCTGCTTGTGTGGGCACCTTAAATGTGTTATACATTGTGCTCTGGGTTCATGACGTGAAAAGGCCCCAAAACGACTCACAGTCATGCTTTTGCGCAGATTTCTTCGACATAAAAAACATGGTAGATGTCGTCAAAAATGTCATCAAAAAGAGAAAGAGCACCATGAGGCTGGAATTACACTTGATTTTTATAATCATTCTCCTTTCGTTTTTCCCTTATGCTGGTAAGTTGTTGACAGCTATATTATTTTGAATTATGCAGATTACGAGGGTCAAGGGGGTAACCACTTCGGTACTCCGGTGTACACCTGCGAGTGGTACTCCCAGGTACTCCTTACTCTTTAGTCCTTGGTACTCCTTGAATTTGGTACTCCAGTGTACAGTACACTTTTCAGTCGAGTGGTTACCCCCTTGACGAGGGTTGTTTCAGGTGTATGTGACCGATTTGGAAATGCCATGTAACAGAGTTGCATTGAACCGGGTTGAGTGAAATGCGTATGTACGAAGAGCCCTTGAAATGCTGCATGTGTCAATGTATATAAGGAAATCGTTCGACGTACGGTGCGCCATGCTCCCGAAAATACCTCCATTTTGGGAGGGATACATAGTTTTAGCACTTTCCGACGCGGGATACTCGGAGTCCAAGATAGTATACAACAGTGAAAGGTGAAAGGTTACAAGGCATCCAAAGCATGTGTGCAGAGCGTGTTGAAACGGAACAAGAATGGACCCCCATCAGTCCACGGTGCAGCAGGAAAAGAAGGAAACATGAGCCCCACGTCCCGCCGAAATCGGCTCATCGTTTCAAAGGTGAGAGCCATATGGTCACCCAGGAGAACCCGAAGACACAACGGCATATCGCATCACGTGTGGGAGAGTCCGTGGCAACCATGGTGGCAACTGTCAATCGCATCATCCGGGAAGCTGAGGATAAGTGGCGATTACATGGACAGAATAGCCCAGGAGACCGGGATACGTGCCATACCATTTTCTGCAATCCCCGTCAAATCTCCTGATGCCTCCCCCATGAATTTCTGTGGATTTCGCCTCCTAAACGAGCCCTTGGAAGTAGGCGCCCCAAGTCAGTGGCTGGGCTCTGGAAAGCTTGCCGCGAGGAATGGGACGCGATTGACCTCGTATCTTTGCAACGCAGCCTGTTGCAGTGGAAACTCCGTTGTCGGGCGATAGTGCGGAACCAAGGGAAGCACATCGAGCATAATAGCTGGTGGCGACGAGGCTTCACGTAATGTAAATCGACCATTTCAAATCGGTCACATAGATGTGAAACAATCTTCTGTATACGTCATATGAAGCAGTAAAATGAAATAGGAGTTTACAAACATTCATATCTGCATTTATGAGCCTTTTAACGCTACGTCATCACAACAAAGGCGGCCGCCATGTTGGTTGGGTAAAACCCCTATCCCACCCGTGTTGTTGGCATGGTTTTTGAGGTCTGCCGGGGTTTAGGAGCTCTGCTGTGGCCCGTGGTTGGCCCGTGGCCTACCTACGGGGCTCCCCGACATGGCCCGCTCTTTGGAACCACTGCCGCACTACGCGAAAAGGCTTACTACGGGAGAAGCAAAGAGGCGAGGCGATACGATACTCGATACGATACTCTCGTGGGTAAATGATCGCTCCTGCTCGTGTCGTTGGCAGTGTTTGTGCCGGTGTGTGAGGTTCGCCGGGGTTAATTAGTCACACTGCAACTTCCAGCAGGGAAATAAACACGGGAAATGGTTACTTTGTGGAAAGTGTGAGCTCCGCAAATCAGTCGATGTTTGGTGGGTTACCAACTTTTCTCGACCTTCTCCACTCTCCTGACGGCGGCCAACAATCTGGCCCTCCCCTCCACATCAATTTGGAACCGAAAAGAAGGCCGGCGTGGCTTACTTACTCGAGATATTGTTGCAGAAATAACCCGCTCAGCATGCCGCCATGCTGGTTCTGCCCAACCAACATGGCCGCCGCGAAAAAAAAAGGTAAACAAATACGTCACGGCTAAAAGGTCCATAAGTTGATATACAGGACAAACTCTCTACTTACAAAAAAGTTAAGGATTGTGCACTCCAACTACAGCTTACATTAATAATATTTTTATAACGTTTCCCCCCTTGTTAATCTGGCAACTTGCCCTTGCGAGTTTCAGTTGAGAAAATGTGTATTGGCTAGAAGCCTAGAACAGGTTCAGGGGCTGATCTGATCGTATACGTTCGTACAGATTATGGCATTTTCACACCACTTGTATTGATTTTGTTGGCACCCTAATGGATATGATTTCCTTATTCAGCAAAATAAGATGTTGTCTAAACTCTGCTAAACTCACATTTTATCGTAGAATTCAAGTTACATGGTCTGTTTACTTTTTTCAGGGGAAGGACCACTCATGTATATGTTTACAAGAACAAGGCTGAACTGGAACGAGATGAAATATGGATTATATGGAACATATCGGATGTTTGTAGCAATGATTGGTAAAATCATTATGGTGAAAAAGTTCACAGTATTTGCATAATTCTTTTTGCAGATTATAATATATGAACCATTACAGCAATATTTTTTCAACAGGTACACTTTTTGTCTCCGGCGTACTAAGTTACAAACTAAAGCTTCGTGATGTTATCGTGGCAATCTCTTCCGTCATCTGTCATTTGACCACGTGCCTCATTTATGCCTTTACAAGCTCAGACTGGCAAATGTTTGTAGGTATGTATTATTATCATATTGACCGTTGATATTGGAGAAAGACACTAGACAAAATAATAATGAGTCAAATACTTGGTTAGACACGAGAGGATGAAGCAATTATTCTGGGAAAAGGCTTTAAAGATCGAGCGTTGCATGACAAATGTATTGTGTCATATGACCTATCAAACAATATGGGCAACATATTCAGTATAGCACCAAAGCAGCAGCATGGATACAGTGGATATGTTGAAGATTGATTAGCCATTCCATAATTGTAACACATGGGCATGAGTTGTCACACTGTTATGCAGTTTTGTTTCTTTTCTTATGACGGAACTGTGGCAATATTCTATGCAGTCCCTGTCTCTGTCGTTAGTATTACATTCGACACCATTTTACAAGCACAATGGCACTGGCTTTCTTAAGTCATTTCGTCTGTCATACGTGAGTCGCTTATTGGCATGGTTGTTGGGTGGTGGGAGTTTAACTATAATTACAAGTGAAATCTATGTTACTCATATAATTTTTCACTCTTTATTGCAATAATAATGATTAGTAACAATCATTACCAGACTGACGGGGCTTTCCAAAAGTAGGTGCCATCATACTCCACAGTCACAAAAAAAGAGCCAGTCTCAGTGCTGAGGAATTGGTTCCTATAGTTTGGCTTGCTTGCAGTGGAGCCATTGCTCTCCATCTGTGGCGGCCCACTGAATTGACACCTCTTGGCTTTCACCTTTAGATATACTGTAGTATCATATAAAATATAAGATGTATAATACAGGGTGGACGGAAAGTTTCGGACCCCCCCCCCCCAGGTTTTTTAACCCTACTTTTTACAGCGTCTTTTCACATCTTTTAAAAGTCCACAAGCAGTTCTAATGTACACTATCTTTTGAAGCATAATCTTGAGAACATCTGAGCACCTTCGCTCTCGCAATTCCATTAATAACTTCGCCTCTATGACTCATCTAAACATCCTATCTGTTTTGCGTTTATTTTGCTTGTTGCCTTGGAGGACACCTGGTCATATTCAGCGTCAGATAAGGTTTTTATGGCCCTTTTCCATGAGTTCCCCTTCATGCAAATGTTGTGAACTCACTTCTAACCTTACTTTTTTCTCATTGGTACATAACCTGGTCCAATAAAAATTTGAAAAGGAATGCATGAAATGGCGGACCCGGATGCATTACTTTCGAATTCTCACATTGGTACCATCACATTTGTCTCCATTTTTACTTTAAAATAATTTTTTGGTGCGAAAGGACGTGAACGAAAGGATGTGTGATGTTGATTAATTTACCAAGGTAGGACTGTTTACTGTCCTTTCCCATAAAAAATTATTTTAAAGTAAAAATGGAGACAAATGTGATGGTACCAATTCGAAAGTAATGCATCCGGGTCCGCCATTTCATGCATTCCTTTTCAAATTTTTATTGGACCAGGTTATGGACCAATGGAAAAATAAAGTCAGGAGTGAGTTCACAACATTTGCATGAAGAGGAACTCATGGAAAGGGGTCATAAAAACCTTATCTGACGCAGAATATGACCAGGGGTCCTCCAAGGCAACAAGCAAAATAAACGCAAAACAGATAGGATGTTTATATGAGTCACAGAGGCGAAGTTATTAATGGAATTGCGAGAGCGAAGGTGCTCAGATGTTCTCAAGATTATGCTTCAAAAGATAGTGTACATTAGAACTGCTTGTGGACTTTTAAAAGATGTGAAAAGACGCTGTGAAAAGTAGGGTTTAAAAACCTGGGGGGGTCCGAAACTTTCCGTCCACCCTGTATATTACGCCACTGTTACCAAAAATCTTCCAGAAACTGCGACAGTGGATTGTTTTGTAAAGTATGGAAAAAGACATGCTACAGTGTGTTTGGCTGGAAATTCCCTGGAGTTGGGATACGTCTTGTAGGCTACATGCGGTGTGGCATGTGGTAGCAAATGAAGAAAAAAACGAAGTTTGTAGCATATACTATTGGTTTCGGGTATAAATATCACTTTTAATTCAAAAGTTATTTCATTTCAAAATAGGTCATCTGTTTTTGGAAAGCCTTGTATAAATATGCAATAACTTAAACGGTTGGTCAAGTCACGATCCTCTTTTGTTTCTAGCTTCCCTAGCTGAAATGTGCAATGGGACTATTTTTATCTCTCGGTCAATGGCTACCAAGATTGTGATGAAAGATGAAATCGGTGAGTTATTTTTCCCTCACAATAGTATACTGTAGTGTGTAGTACTTAGTTGAGCCTGAATTAATATAAGAAAATATGTTTATCGAGAAGTAGCTCCGTACGCGAAAATGTTCCTTTCTGGTCAAATATACAGTAGATCTGCCTATGTCCAAAACTAGTAATGGCGAAAGTCGCGTGCATGCCCTGCACTAATCACCCCTGACTCATGAGGGATTAGTGCAGGGCATGCATACGACTTTCTCCCTTACTAGTTTTGGGCATAGGGTGTTTCTCCTTGGGACAGTAGAGATATGATTGTGCATAAACGGTGGTGAAATCTGAGTCACGTCATACTTTTCTTCAGCACAGTTGATACCATAAAATAATAACCTATAGTTAATTGGGAATGAATATTAAGTATTTTTCTACGTTACATTCCGCATGTAACTTATCTAACACTGAACAGGGGGAGAGTATTTAAGGCGGCGCAGTAGCAAAAATACGGTAGGCGCATTTCGTAGGGAACTTTATTTTTTTGTCGCAAAACTCGTCGTTAATCTGAGAAAACATGAAATAGGTGCTTTCGCAAAGGTTTGGCCTTTACAATGGGATACCATATTCGACATGATTGCATTGAAACTGTGGACGTAGGGGCACAGAAGCGTGACCTATTTTCACACGATTCCGTCGGCCATGTTAATCAAATGGACTTTTTGGAGACGCCATATTCCGCGAACTTCAACTGACTTGCTGTAAAGGTCACTTATTGAAAATTGAAAAAAGACAAACTACTGCAGGTGCCCTGCACCTGATCATGTACTATTTTTTGGTGCAATTATTTCTGTGTCGATTGAACCATTTTTTTGCGGCCGTATGGCTACAGATATTTGCAGACATGTCGAATCCCCATATGATGCCTATGCAAGCACGTTTGTTTGGGTCGTCGGCTCTGCATTGTTACCGTATTTTTGGTACTGCGCCCCCTTAATACGAGGACACCTGTTAAGTTTGTTGCGTTACAATTTTTAACTACTGTATTTTGTAATTTCAGGCCAAACAAACGCATTTATTACATGCATAGAATCACTGACTCCTCTAGTAACAGGCCCTCTCTACACCGAGATATACGCCTCAACTCTGGAATACTTCCCAGGAGCATTTTTCCTGCTGTCGGTCGGAGTACTTTTTGTCCCTTATGTTCTGCTTTTGTAAGTATAATAATAATAATAATAATAATAATAATAATAATAATAATAATAATAATAATAATAATAAGTGATGATGATGATGATGATGATGATGATGATGATGATGATGATGATGATGATGATGATGATGATGAACTCTTCATTGTTACCATTAAGAATTACTGTAGGCTAAAGTCACAAAATCAAAACATCGTCCCAGAGTTCACAGTCATACACGCTACTCTTGAAGTAAGACTATGAGTAACTAAAAGCTACTGTGTGTTATGTAGAAACAATGAAAATCGCAATAATTAGCCGAACAGTGAAACTACATCCTACTTTTAGATGAAGATTATTTTTGAATTTCGTTTTACAAGTTTGAAAGTCTTGCCAGTTACGTATATAAGTATATGAGGCATTCCACGTCAAGAGAGACACTTTCCGACAAATCTTTGAGGACCTTGACCAAAATTTAGTGACATACATGTACTATTCATCGACCTGTGCAGGAGTCCAAATTATTATACCTCTGGGTTACGTGGTTGCATAACTACAGGGTGTCAAATGTGCCAGTTTTTGGACATTTTTGCTACGTTCGCTATGACTTAGATGGCCATATCTCCTAGAAGGTCAGGTCAAATGTAACATTTGATATGTGCATTGGAAGCGTAGTTGTACGCTCTATGAGATGGTCATATTCAACATTGAAGAATCCAAAAATTTAAAATCAAATTTGGCGCCCAAAACATTGATTTTGATATTGGTCATGAATTGACCCCTACGATTTCTTTTGAATGGCACTAAAAATGACAAGGGAAATGTTTACTTCATTTTTCATTTTGAGTATGCCCCAGGAGATGGTCATACTCAAAATGAAAAAATCCAAAAACTCTAAATAAAAAATGACGGCCAATTTTTGATTTTGATTTTGATCAGTAATCGACCCCTACGATTTCCTTTGAATGGCACTTAAAATGATCAGGGTAATGTTTACTTGAGATTTCCGCGAAATCTGGAGAACCCTTATTTGATAATTGCCAAGGGCCGAATTCAGAGAGGTTGCTTAACGTAAACGCGCCCGATTAAATCCTTTAGTCATCCTCGATTAGCAAAGGACCTGTTCAAGTAGCCCCGCTACCTAAACGGCAACCATCTTGCGCATCTTGTAGTGTATAATCTATGCACCTAGTTTTACGCTAAAGGCCGCTGTGTTCGCCACTGACTGTATCTTTGATGTGGTAGGGGTTGCTACCTAGCGGCCTTGGTAGGATTCAAAGCATGTTGTCACGTTGTGAACTGTTTTATTAGTTGATTTAGAGGCAGGAAAACTCGTGTGGTTTTTACCCCGTAAAAATGTTGTAAGAATATTCGTGTGAGACAAATGCCGCCTCAGGGAACCATATGCGAAATGCAAGCCCCATCGAGATATCACGCGTTTGCCCAATCGCGTATCTCTCCCTCTCTCCCTCTCCTCTCTCTCTCTCTCCCCCCTAAAAGAGAGACAGGAGCGAGGGGCGGACTCAGGATGGCGTTCGTTGGCAAAGCAAGGGCGAACTCTTTCTCCAAACTGATGAAGGTCACCCTTTAGAAGAATTCTTCCATTGAATGACTTATATTAGAGTGGCTGGACAGCAACATTTTGATCCAACTCCCCTGCGTTGCCAAGTTTCAGTGATCTGCTCCAATCTAATGACACGAATCATTGAGCCATGTGGGTGGCCTTTCTTTGCCAGGATAACCTTGAACAGGTCCTTTAACCAACCTGCTAATACAAAGACGGCGATTAACGCTAAACGCCCCCTAATCGCACTTGCTAGCACTTTTAAATTTGCCAATCGAGGATAACTAAAGGATTTAATCGGGCGCGTTTACGTTAAGCAACCTCTCTGAATTCGGCCCCAAATATAAAAACATTTTAGTTGCGAGACGCGTACCGTAAATGTAGTCACCTCAATCATCAATAAAATTACTCAAATTTGTTGCGTTAAAAATTCATGCTACACATCGCGAGAATCATTATGTCTGGGCAGCCTCATTACTGAGATACACTCTTTAGCGATTTTTGCCTAATCCCTCCTGACTTTTAAATAGAATTTTCTGGTGTAACTAGCCAAAGAGGCCTTACCACATGTGGGCAACAAACCAACAAAGTCCCGCCCCCAGACCTTCCAGAGCCTTCTGACTGGGGGAGGGTTCGATGGGTGGCCTAACCGACAGGATATTTTGTACTAATTACATGTTTGCGGCCAATTATCTCAGTAATGCGGCGGCCAAACATAATGACTCCTATACTTAAATCGATCCTCTGGTGGATAGGAAGGCAGTCATATACGTCGGGTCACTGAGTTCAGATACACCCTGTATAAAAAGTACTGTATATAAGTTATAACTACAGAGTCATCATCTATTGCTTACATGTAGACTTATCTGTAGTTATCCTTATCATCAGTCTGGTATAATACGGCTTACAATCAGCTTGGGGAAATGAATCGGTGATTTTGAAAAGGGCAAGATTCCACTAATCCTTTTTTTTCAGGACACAAGAAAAATTGAATGTTATTTAAATGGTGCTCTCTATCCAAAATGTGATATAGCAGTTTTATTGTGAAAGTCACAGTGCATTACACCACATTCACCTGTTACCCACCCATCGCTTCACATTGTTGCAATATGGAATTCAAAGTGTTGGAATAATGCCCTTTTCAAAATCACTGTACAATGCATATGTAAAGGAGTTGTATTGTGTACATATTATTTGGTTTCCGCCTGGGAGTTACCTTTCGCCTGCGTCAGGAGGGTCTCTGACCTGCACCAAGGAGGTGTCTGGCAACCTAACCTCCTGGGGAACAGCACATGACCCATAGCTACGACATTGCACCTTGCACCCATGTTCCCTCCCAAAAAAATCCCAATCCTTACCCAATGTCCTTGTCTCCCTGCACCCGAGTGAAGTTAACTTAGAAAATTGAGGGAAACTGGTGGTGTACCACCCCCCTATAGAACCCGTAAGGGTCATCACGGCTTCACGGGGTACAATCAAAAATAAAAAATAAAAATAAAATTAGATTTGAAACGTACTCGTACAAACATGAGATGATCACAGTGTTACCAGTCCTCTTTTTCAGAGTCACTTTCTTTCTCATCAGTCTGCCAAGTCACGATATCATCATAAAAGGTGATGTAGTTTGAATCTACATACTTCATCACCTTGGATATGTCTTCTAGCTTTTGAGACTTTTGAGACTTGATTGGCACCCCCCCCCCCCTTCAATGGCTGTGGTACTTGGCATTTCAGGTGGCAGTTGTACAATACCTTACGAAGCTTATAGGAGGATGAGAGTAGTCACGGAATATTGCGCTTTTCAAACTCCGTGGCATCAGTTCACCATGACCGGTGTATGGAATTATTCCGTTTACAATCTCATTTGATGCATTCCCAAGCATATGATACTTCTGCATCAGCAGTTAATTTTGACAAAAAATGGAGTATTGCCCTTTTCAAAATCACCGATTCAAATGTTGTCTGTGCACATAGGCTACTGCTAAATGGAATGAAATAATATGTTACACGTATACTGGTATTCCTCAAAAAGCACACTTGCTCTCGAACTTGGGTTTTCCGTATTGTTCTGTAGAGTTGATTTGATCTATTTGACCTTCCTTACATGCAAAGATACCGCCGTATTGAAAATGTTAGCCTACAGGTACTTTTTGTTATGCTACCGGTACTCTCCTACACAGGTCTATGACCAAGAATATCCTCTGCACATCAGGCGAACCAAGGTGGGTGATGAGAGATGGACAGGAAGGCTCATACTGGTTTTTACTTTTTTTTGTTTTTTTTGTAAGACCCCGTGATAGGGCGGAGCCCTCTTAGGGGGGAAGGGGAGGTTCCCAAGGGAGGGCGCTGAATATTAGTCATTTCTGACTGTGAAATACACCAGACCTTTTCTGCTGGCCCTGGGCAGAGTAGGGAGTGCAATTCTGCCCCGGCATGTCGGGTGAAAAGAGGAAAAAGTTCCGACCAAGTAGAGGTGACGGGGACGGGATTTGAACCCCGACCTCCCGCTTGGCTGGCCAGCGGCGTAACCGCTAGATCACAATGCCGCCCCTACTGTGTTATTCACATGTACCAGTGAAACCTGCGTATTTCGGAATCGCACGGGGCCCTAAAATTTCCGCTATACCCAGGGTCCGTAATGGGCAATGACAAACCCAAAGTTAACAAGCCTTTATCTCCATTGCGCAAACAAATTAGAGAAATTATTTATCATTACAATAGTGCAATGTGAATGTTGTTATGTGACAACAGGATTTGAACTTTCAGGAACACCATGAACGCTATAACACTCTACCGGTGTGTTAATGTTCCCCATATCGTTACTCAAACGACCACCTCTACTACTGTATATAGTTGTAAATGAACAAAATTATTATTTCCAATAAGGCACTCACACTGCTATGTGGAGGGCGTTTGTTCTAATAATTCCACAACATATAGGCCTATCACCTGCATCAGTATTTTATCCTTTACAGGTGTTTGTTCGTGCTTCAACAGCAGAGGGAAATGACTCAGCAATCTCACTGACACAAACTAGGGTGTATTGATCAGTGTTTGGTTTACACCTGTCTCAAAGTCAACTGACCGTCCGTAGACAAGGCTCTTCCTCCCTCCATCTTATGCGAGTACTTCTTCTCAAAGAACTTGACATAACTGGAATGTCAAGACAATCACAACCATTTTTTTGCTCTAATGGTGTATAGTTTATGTAAAATGAAAATAAAGAAAGTCGGCCGGATTGATCCCATCCTGCAGGATCCTCACTTTGAAAATTTGGCTTGCATAGTTTCCTGCTGCTATACTATAGTGAATTTTGATTGTCTCTTCTAGAATTTGCCCCCTCGTTCATGATTAGCAGGGAGACACTACCCTCTCGCCATTTTCGTATGAGTTGGGGTTCTACAACGTCTACATTCGTCGCGTTCGAGGGGTGGTTCTCTGCTCTTTCTTTGCTGACCCTCATTCTTCTTTTGTTTTTGACTCCAGGTCCTTCATTTCCTCTGAGCCCACTTCTTCCTCTGGCTTTGTCCAGGAGTCTTCATTTGTGTCTAACAAACGATCTTCCTCATTTGGGATTAAGCTATATATGAGGCTCTACCATAATATTGCTCTGGCTACAAACTCTTGGACAGTTTTTAGGCAAGCCACAGTGAGGAGCAAAATTCGTGTTTCCCCCGAAGGTGCAACCCGGAGCAACAGGGAAATTGTTTTTGGATTATTATCGGTAGGTCAATAGGCCATCGACAAATCCACTGGTGTTGTCACTTGCCTTCGCTCACTATGCCACCATAGTCACAGACTCACGGTCCAAACTCCTACTATACGCCTACTATTGTTCCGCAGCACACAACTCTTCAAGCAGCAGAAAACGCTGAACAAGGTGGGGTTGTGCCAATTCAATAGTTAGCAAAACAAAATGCAAATTTGGCATAATCAGACAAACAGTACGTATGAGGAACACTGGATCTGCGAGACCGGAAACTGACTCAGTCAGTCATATGTGATGCTACCCATAGAGGGCGAGGGAAGAGTCATGAAAAGGTACCAGACGCTCTTTTCAAAGTAATTCCGAATTTCTGCAGTCACATGCTTTTTTATCGGATGACTTTGCAAGCAGATTTCACATTATTTCACAACATATAATACTCCTCCTATTAGGCCTATATGTGAATCGAAAAATGTGGTTGTAAAACTGCAGTCAGACTTGCTCGGAGCCCGCTAAGAGCCATGGCCGGACAGTATGTGAATGTAAAAGGAAATGGGAGAGGCGCAACCGGGGAGAGGGAGGGCGGAAGGGAGAGTCGTGATTGATGGATGTCAGGCCTCAATTAGAGACGAATGGAGCGTGTCCATCGGCCCTAAGCGCCAATTAATGAGCGCAATTAACACCCTTTGTAGGCACTTGGGCCTAATGAGCCGTAAATCCCCCTTTTCCCTCTCCCTAATTCCCACCATATTCATCTGGCGCTCCCTTAACGCTTGCCTCAATGAATGAAGTTGTCCATACAGCCAGCCTCTCAACACTGCACCGTATTTCTCCCCCTCCCCTCCTTCCCTGCCTCTTTAAGACCTTAACCGTAACCCATAAGCGAATTGGTAGTATGTACTATGGGGCTCAAATAAATTGTTTTTGCCACTTTATCCTAGTCTTGAAGCAACCCTTCGCACAGGCCCTACGGTGAGGCACGGTGTGTGTGAAGGGTTGCTGCAAGACCAGGGTAAAGTGGCCAAAACAATTTGAGCCCCATAGTATGTTGGTCTGGAAGGCTCCAGGCCTCTACCTGCAGCGAAGACGAACGGAGGAAGTCTGGAGGAGGTGGGAGGGATGGAAGAAGGAAGAAGATAAAAAGAAGGCAGGCAGGCAGACAAAGGGATTGCAAGCGAGAAAATAGACTGCTGGCCCCTTCCGTTTTTCCAAAAAGCCGACTACTTTTGATGCGGCCAGTCCATTTGAGCAGGCTGCTTGCCTTGCCTCCTTGCACAGCCCCATTAACTTTCCAAAAGATGGAATGTGTGCTTGCTTGCTTTGGCTGGACCCATCTCACATCTATCGTGATGGCGCCTGCAGGCACAAAATCCCTCCCCGCCTTCCCCCACAATTCTCCCCCGCCCGCCAGCCACGACGCGGCGTCCCTCCCTTCCATCCAGCAGCCTGATAACTAAATCCGTCTCCCTGGGTCCCTCCCTCCCTCCCTCTCTCCCTCTCCGAAAAGGGGTGGGTGGCGAACAAAGGCCTGCTTTCAGCTCCATTCGCTCTGTGGTGCTGGAAACAAAGTCCGGACCACCATTACTCAGAGCCAAAGCCTTCTCCCGTTTCCACACTATAAATCTGAAGCAGCGGCGCCAACCACCACCCTGCGCACATCCATATACACTTACTTACTTTCAACCGCCCCCTCGCCCGCCTCTATCCCAAAAAAGGAGCCAGGGGGTGGGGGCAGCTAGGGAATAAAGAGAGAAAAAGAGAGAGAGAAAAAGGAAAGGTCGGGATAAAGAGAAGGCGCCCGTCCGTCCGGAAATGAGGACCGAAAGGCCAAGCTCTCCCAGCCCAGGACTTACTTTTCTTCTTTCTTTTCTTTTATTCTGCCACTTTTCTCTTTCATGTCCTTTACTCCTTATAAACAACCCCCATTTCGACCCTTTCCAGTCTCGGTAGAGAAGACTTTTTTTAAGCCTTGCTGGATGCTTGCAGGAGAAAACTTTGCACGGGAAACCATGGAGAAGTATAAGTATAAGAAGGGGGGAAAAAGCCGCTAATACAATAGCATAGGCCGATAAGTGCGGTCAAATCAAAGTCAAAAGTAAGAAAACTTGTTAAGGTTATTTCTTAGGGGTTCCATGCTTCCATCTTCTTTATTCGAAAGTATGAACAGAGGAAACACAATAACGAAGTGCCTTAAGCCGATTCCTCTTCCTCTATTTTATCCCTTCAGTTTTCATGTTTATTTGTTTAATATGATAGGAAATGATTTATTAATCGCGACTATTCGTGCTTTTAGCACTGGAACTAATCATCAATTGTGTTAAAACGAAACTGCCTCTAGCTTTCGTGGTTGGAAAAAGTAGCGCCATAACGCAAGGTATACATACAGTATCATATAATATGTTACCGGTACTCTTTACACAGTGTTTCTATTATAACTCAACTCAATAAAGCAAATTATAATAAAAGGCAAAGCTTGTTTGTTTGTTTGTTTGTTTGTTTGTCCCCTTTTATAACAATTTCATATCAATTTCGTACCAATATATAGTTGGGTAAAGGCCAAAGTTTGTACACATCCAGGTTTGGTTACGATGGCAAGCGGTTACTATGGTACCAACAACGATGGATTGTTGTTGATTACATTACAGTAGGCCTACAAGGTTTGGGTCTTCCTTTTCCTGTTTGCATGCCGCTTGTCATGTATTTCCAAAGGTACACTCTCCCATCCCCACTTTTCAGATCGTCAAGTTGGACAGAAGAACATCCTGTATCATATTGTTCTAGAAATAAACCGACTGGACCATTCAATGGACGTCTCAATGTAAGGACTGTACTAGTAGTATCCTGGACTACATCTAGTTACGTCCTGTGCACAGGACCTAACTAGATGTAGTCCAAATGCAACTATTCTGTACAGAACCTGACAGATGTAGATCCACATCATAAACTGTTGTGTTTGCTGAGGAAATACTGGAAACTCTAATACACTGTATCACCCATCAAGGAACAGACAGCAGAGATAGTGTATTTTTAAAGTATACAGTACCGTATATTTGGTACAATACCGGTATATTGGGGATTTTGAAAGGGCACCTAAAGTACAAGTTCTGGATGTGGAGTGAGTAACATTAAGCAAGTTGCATATCGGCGCCCGATGACATTATACAACAAGCACAGGGGCCCACAAGATATTTCTCCTCAAAGAAAACATGAAGATTATAGTTAAGGTGTCAAAGGCGTTAGGTTTTGACGAGAATATACGCTCTTACAGTAAGTGTTTTTCTTCCGTGTATCTGATGTGCCTTGAAAAATCGGACCCAAAAGCAAATTGCAATTCATGAATAATTCAATCCGAATCGAGCGAGACACCCCTAAATCTTCTGGACTGCACATTTTGAAGCACATCATTAATCACCCACGATTGGCCTTGAGCCTCTACTTTACGAACTTTAGACTACACTTAAGAGTGTAGGTCTCTCCATCGCATCTGAATCCCGGACGTGCAGTTTTCCAATATACGAGTAAGTTGACTGAACAGGGCTGAACGTGTGCCACCTATGCACCGTCTGGAAGAAATACACCAATCAGGACCACATTCATGTATTCCTCGCCCTCTATCTTGATCTTCCTTCCTACAAGGTTCCGATTGTTACATTTTTAAATGATGCAATTAAACCATTATGTTTCCTTCCCTTCCCCGGTCCGACATCAATGGTGTAATATAGGCTACAGAAGGCTAACATAAGGTCAACCCTGCAAAAAAGCTCAGGGAGAAGGCACAGAAGCGTACTATGGGGCTCAAATAGTTTTGGCCACTTTATCCTGGTCTTGAAGCATACTGGGACAAGATAACTCATTCGTTTTGGGAGGTGGCTTGTGACCTTGGCAACCATCATTAAGCCCCACCCCCTACCGGTCCACCAATCAGGATTCAATTTCAACGTAGATTGGCGTTATGTTCTAAAACCTCAAGAATGATATGAGTTTGTTTACATTAACGCAATTGGTAACCAAGCAGGGGGGAAATATTTCCCCACCAATCGTTCTAAATTCCATACAAAAAACTCATCTGGGGGCGGGGCTAATTATGGTTGCCAAGGTCACAAGCCACCTCCCAAAACGAATGAGTTATCTTGTCCCTAGTATACATATCGGAATAAAACTTAAATTTCGCAATTGACAGATTTCCGCTGAATTCAGAGACCACTACAGGCATTATAGAACATTACCTTGTTTCTAGAACATTTCAATGCTTCCATATTTTATACAGTAAATTTTTTACTTGATTTTTACTTTCCCTTGACTTGATATTTACTCGATTGAAATTTTTTTATCTGATTCTTTGGTTTTCTTGTGGAAAAGATATTGAATGACAGAAAACGGAAAAACATGTAGGCCTATACTGTAGATGACTGTGGAAGAAACATTCTCTGACTTGACTCATACCAATCTGTAATCTGCTTTAGTTGGCGACTATTTGTTTCGAGGAGACAGTATAAAGAGGAAGAGGCAAATGAGGCGTGACTCTGGCGCACTCGGCATCATTTCCCGGCAAACAAGCCCAGCTTTCGCTCTTTCTCTTTCTCTCTGTCTCATGCCGTGCTCAAAAGTGCTGCCGGAAGTGGCGCAAAGTGCCCCAGCCCATTTTCACACCGTCTCACAGGAAATCTC
Organism: Catajapyx aquilonaris; assembly: GCA_000934665.2. Taxonomy (NCBI): domain Eukaryota; kingdom Metazoa; phylum Arthropoda; class Diplura; order Dicellurata; family Japygidae; genus Catajapyx; species Catajapyx aquilonaris. Next base: position 21,179 of record KZ539075.1, read on the forward strand.
TTATACGGACACTTCTTCAAAACCACAATCTCTCACCGTTTTATTTGTTCCGGAAGATTATTCATTTCATATTGCTTCTTTCAAACACCAACATTCGTCATTGTCACGTGACTGAAAAATAGGATGAGCCGAAAATACCATTTAAGCAGAGAAACGGCAGGGAAGTTTATAATGGCCCATTAAACAAACGTATATTGTGCAAAGTAGCGTTACAACGTAATGTTCTCGTACAAAAGAAAGCATACACATTGTTTACAATGAGCAGAGAATACTCTGAAGAATGACAATGACAATGAAAATAGTCAATATAAAAAGATAATAATATATCACAATATATTTTTAAATACCGGGATGTCAAGGTGTAGGAAACCCGGATAGCATGGGTATAGGATAAGGAACACAGGAAAGGCTGGGCGTAGCCAGTACACATCAGTTCAAGAAAGGACGTCCAAAGCCTTCTATCCAAGAAAGATTGTCCCAGAACACGTTGCAGGTATGGCTAAGGGCAGAAATTCAAGCAACAATCAATCTGTGAGCATGGACATTAACATTCATCCAAATAAACAACACAAAACACTCCAACATTGTCCATAAAAACAAGGCAACGTAAATGTTACGCAAAAGCTCGAGCACAAAGAGTAATGAAACAATAATGCCGTTAAGTGAACCAATGGAGCACCACAAGTTCAAAAAAGCATTCAAACACGCGTCAATAATGAAGTGCATTAGTGAAAACAACACACAGGACAGCGAGAGATGACATTCCTCTGCAAAATCAAGACGGAGAGTTACAACGACTCTCGCAGCCATTTATTAGAACTATACCAAAATGAGGAGTAAACCACTATACATCCAACTTGCAACCACACAACTCGTGATCGTAGGGCACAGATTACGAGACTGAATACGGAATCAAGGGAAAACATTTCCCCGGAGAGGTTGCCAGACACAACCGACTCCATGCACAGTCAGAAGTCGACTGTCTTTGAAGGACAGGAAGAAGCTTCCCAGCAAAAAATGATAGTCAAACGGGCAACAAAAGCAAATGAAATAGTTCAGAACGTGGATAAAAAATGCACCAAAAAGGAAATCCAAAGGTTGACATGCGACAGCCATGGCAATGTTTAGTGTTCTATCTTATTCTGCTTATTATTTAGAGACCAGTGTCTGTGGAGAGCAGGGGTGAGGATGGGTCTAAAAGAAAGCAGGGACTCGATGATTAAGAAATGACAAGCCTATCTACATGAATGAGTTCAATTAATTTTTATAAGTAACGCAATGAAATGCTGCTCACTAGGATTCAGATTTTAATGGCATATACAGTACTCTACACAGCACAACACAACACCGCAGGGTGTTGCAAAGGTTTACACTACCTCTGGGATCGAGGTTCTTTGCGAATTTGTGAAACAGAATTACCTCTGTTGCTTATGGCAATTTCGTCACCATCACGAGATTATTTGCTGTTATGTTTAGATTCGCCCTATAAGGGAGGCGGAGTGGTGCTGCGGTAACGCCCACGGATGTTAAGGTCCCGGGTTCGATCCCAGCCCGGGGTTCCCCCCCTTCATCTCGTGCAGAGTTGGGCCATCTCTGGCTTCGTCTCGGGTGGAAATTTCCGCTAGACTAATCCACCCGGGGGAGTTCACAAAATGACCAATATACGACATTGCTCTTGCACTCTGCACATCCCCTCCTACTTACCCTTGGAACAATTAACATATATACATTATATGGTTCCAAAAATAGTTGTATTCCACTCCCCTAAAAAAGGCCCAAGGCCTGAGAATGGGGTACTGTAAAAAAAAATATATATTCGCCCTGTACAGTATTGTATGGTGGTAATAGGGGTCATCCTGCGAGCCTGGCAACCTCCCAAAACATTCGAGCAGCATGGGTGTCCTGACACACAGGAACACTCATATTACAGTACCAGCGTATATGGAGAATCTAAACCTTACGTATATGCGATTATCTTCGTAATGAAGTAGAAATCTCCAAAATCAATTCGATATACAATAGTCCCTAACCGGGAGGCTCATGCTACACAGCAGTGGTCAACCCTTTTTCTTTACTAATAGTTGATTCAAATGGTGGTAGGTGCGTAGGTCTGGAGGAATTGGTGGGGCCAGTTGCTTGGTATGGGGTAGCCTCGCGGGTAGCGGAAAGACATTGGAACGAAATATCACTATGATTCACATACCGTCTGCTCCTGTGGTGGCGTGAATGCTGCTGTACTATATATTATATTAATACCTTAATATTTTAATATCATTAGTCATTGCAAGTTACATTTCTGCACGAAACCTTACAGCGCCTTACAGTAACAGATAATATTATAATGAATGACACATAAATACTGTAGTAAGTATCTCAAATAACGTAAGTCATGCTTCGTCTCACAGTCAGCAACCTCAGCTAGAATCAATATCAGCAGCTCTTGATATCAGTAAAAAATGATGACGGCTTCAGCTGTTTCTTGCTTTTTGATTGATTCTGACCACATTAAAAGGTCATCTTACTTAGAGACTTCTCTCAAAATATACGGTACACTTCTCGGCCCTACCTCCCACCTCCCCTTCACCTTTTCCCCCATCACACCCATCCCACTTATCTCAAAGTCACTGACCTTCCCGTAGACAAGGTTCTTGCTCCCTCCATCTTAATATTACTACTGTAGTATACTTCTTCTCAAAGCACTTGACAAAATAATGGGGCCCTGTAGCCTTGGTCTGGGATTTGGGAAATTTGTACACGAATAGCTCCATACAGTACATGTAAAGAAGCATTCCACCACTTCTCAGCACAGAAAAAAAGGCATTCCTCGATAAATTATCGATGGTTTAAAAGTCACTCTCAAATTGGCGGGGAAAGGGGGGGGGGGNGGGGGGGGGGGCATGGCCTAACGGGCGCGTTTCCACTCATGACATCCCCTTCCTGGGGGCGTAAGCGAGGCAGGTCCGCCCCGGGGCGACCTGTAGAAGGCAGTCAAGTACCGGCACCGAGTCCTGAGAACGAACGAAGTAGTTCGGATGACAGGTGGAGAACTAAACCAGGAAGCGTACAGTACCTGTCTCATTTTTGTAATCTCTCTGGCCTGGCTGACGTCACCGCAACAACAACGGGCCACAATGGATAATAAAATCGATTATATATATCTCGAAAACTAATACACATGCATGTACTTCTTCAAACAAAAAAAACCCAGTACTGTGCAACACTCATATCTTTTATTCCAGATGTGCATTATTGTAAAATAAACACTGTCGGCTGGATTTATCCCGTCCTAGTGTAGGATCCTCGCTTTCACAGCTTCCTGATAATCATTATGACTAGTCAATTTTTATTTTTACTTCAGAATTTTGCGTAGCAGGGACACATTATTTACGCTCTCTGCCTTCGTATGAGATGTAGCTCGACGACATCTAATGTTTATTCGTCCGCCTCGCTGGGTTTTCTCCTTTCTCTGCTGGCCCTAGTTTTCGTTTGTCTTTGGCTGGAAGGGTTTCGTCTCATCTGAGCCTACTTCTTCCTCAAACTCTGTCCCGGAGTCTTCAGCACTTGTGCCAGAGAAGAAACTTTCTTCAGCTGGGATTACTTGCTCAGGTTGTACCATCTTGGGTATGCCCAAAAGCCCCTGGACGATATTGAGGCAAGCTATAACGAGCATGAGCAAAGCTGTTTCACCCGAACGCACAGCACTCTGTAATAAAGAAATCGTTTCTGGGTAGTTATCGATAGGTCTGTAGGACTATTGTATTACTATATCACTGTGTTACTCCACAGGGGGTGGTCCGTACTTACCATGTTGAGAGTAATAGGAGGAGTCATGTTTTCGCACTTGTCAGACCGACTTTTGATTGTTTCTTTGTGTCTTTGTTTAAAGAAATCATTTGCCAGGCAACTGCACGGTGGTAAATGGAAATCATATATATGCTATAATACTCCATTATTACAGATAGTTAAATATAATGCCTGGTTGACCAGCTGAAAGAGTGTGCACTTTTCGGTACTTGTACCATCATTTTTGAAATGCCGCATCACTTTTGATACTGATTTTTCAATATCGCCTCTATATATTGACAGGCAATAAGGATGCTTGTGTTAGACAATTCCCCATAATAAACGCCTTGTCTGGAACGATTGACGTCACTCTGACGTAATGGCCCGTCCACAGTGCTGCCACCTAATTCTTCCCCGGGTGAGTGCTATCACCTTCTCATCACGGCACCAATTCATCTGGCCACCTTCTTCCCTTCCCGCCAAAAGTCCTAACTGCCACCTATTTCCTTTCCCGCCAATACAGGCCCCGGGTGAGTGCTGCCACCTTCATCTCATCACGGCACTAAATCATCAGGCCGGGGGTAGGGGGCGGTGCGGCGGGTTGTGGGTGGGGTGGGGTGGGTCAGTGGCTCACTTCTCACTGCGCAGTGGAGAGTATGGTCGCTTTATTTCTGTCGGTGGTCAGTACCTTACGTCCTCACGACCTGCTCAGTGCCTCATATCCTCACAACCCGCACAATGGACGAGGAGGAGGATCCCATTACTAGAAAGCGTCGGATGGCTAAGGCACGCAGGGCTAGATGGCTAGCAAAGCAAAGTCAGGAGTCCCTGGACAGAATTCGTCAGGCAGACGCTGCAGCTCATCGCTTAGCACGCCATCCTCTAACCCAATCCATTCCCGACGAGGCTATTCATTTTCTGGAGGCCCGAGTAGTTCCACACTTCTGCGGACCGATTAATGTCATTTGCCACTTCTGTAAGTCCCGCAACTTTCTTACCGAACTTCCTTCTGATGGTAAATTCACAACTTGCTGCCGCAAAGGAAAACTCAAGGGAAAACTCCGATTAGAGACACCTCGAGATGCTCACGGGAATCTCTTGCCTTATCCTCTTTTCCTGCTTGACGTGATGTCCAATCCTGACAATCCTGATTATAGGAACTTCCGTGACATCATTCGCTCATACAATAGTGCTATGTCGTTTGCGTCCATGGGAGCCAAAGTGGTTGATTTCAGTGGTGCCGGACCTTACGTCTTCAAAGTCCATGGTCAAATTTTCCACCGCACGAGTCACGTTCAACCATCGATTATTGACAAACTCCCTTCACAGTCTGTTGTCTATTACAGTTCCGATTCAGTCGTTTCCGAGGATCCACACGACGTCCTCAATTTTCCACCAGAGTTTTTGCATGAACTCACTCCCTCAGGCATGCCGCCGCATAAGTTGTTGCTGAAACAAGGAGTGGTGGTGATGTTGCTAAGAAATCTCGATCCCAAACAAGGCCTCTGCAACGGCAGTCGCCTATTGGTCACTGGGCTCCATGCTAATTTCATTGCTGCCGAAGTAGTGTCGGAATGCAATCGCGGTCATGTCGTTTTCTTGCCCCGAATTACCTTAGCTCCCAGTGACATCAATATGCCTTTTGTTCTCAAACGTCGCCAGTTTCCTATCATTCCAGCTTATGCCATGACGATCAACAAGTCGCAGGGCCAGACTTTTGAGCACGTGGGCATTTACCTGGATGAACCTGTCTTCTCACATGGCCAGCTGTATGTGGCACTGTCCCGGTCTCGCAACCCAAGTCAGGTCAAAGTATTCACTACTCCTACTGCTCAACAAGGAACATTGCTCTCCAACAACAGAGTCTTTACACAGAATGTTGTATATCGCGAGGTTTTATGAAAAAGACTTCTCATGTCCGACTCAAGAAGTATAGCCTACAGTATGTCCACTGATTCAATGCCACTAAATTTTTCAGCCCCGTCTTACGACCACATATACGCTATTTCTTAGTTGTCACTCCGAGAGGCCTCTCATCCCATTTTTTCATTCCCATTGTCCTCATTGCAGGTTTTGCCAAATTTTGGCTACGGGTCCGCTAGTAAGATAGATTCACCGAAGCAGTAGTGGCGGAGGGGATTTGGTATCCGACTGCTAATCGGGAGGTCCTGGGTTCGAGTCCCGGAGGCCGGCGGTCCTGACCTTGGTTTTCTGTGGTTTTCCAAGGTCTCCCCAGGAATAATTTCCGGGATCGTACCGTAAAATAGGCCACAGCCGCTTCCTTCCTCTCCCTGTCCTGGAGGAGGTGCGGGTTAGTCGGGGGTTTCTAACTCGCATCTAGGGGGTCATCTTGGCGAACGGGCCCCCTGAGGGACTGCACACGACCCCCAACTTGATGACATTGCACATGCACCAGTGTCCCCTCCTATCCCCACCCTGTCCCTGGGACAGAGTGGTATTCCACTCCCCTAAGAGAGCCCATGGCTCTAGCACGGGGTATATCTAAAAAAAATAATAATAATAAAAATAAGATAGATTCATGAGTGAATGCAAATTATGTGAGTTCTGTAATATGGCTACTTACCGCCTCGCATCCCTTTCCACTGCTACCTAAATTCCGTAGAAAATTCATATATATATACAGGGTGAGTCATAATTCGGCAGACAAACAATGGGTGAACTCTCACAGTCAGAGACACCTCCACATAAAGTGATCCACTGGTGCTCATACAGGAGTCGACTCTATAGAAGTGTGTCGGTAGAATGAGGAAAGACCCTGTAAGTTATATGCATGAATATACAGTGTACTCCGGATATAACAGACTGCAAGGGACCGCGGAAATGAGTATGTTATAACCGAGGTCTGATATTATATGCAAATATACAGGCCATAATTATATGGAAGTATGGCGGGACCAACCTCTCGAGTCTGCTATAAGCGGTAGTCTGTTATAGCCGATGCTGTTATAATTATCAGGAGTCAATTATTGTATATAAAATGCAAATATGCAGTGCTATGTGCAGTACAGTATTAGGATAATCAAATATAAGAACAAAATATTTTGACCATGACAACATTAACGTTGTGCTTCAAACAAATATCACTTATGATGAAAGTGCACGAAGCAGAAGAGCAATCATCAGAATCGCACAAGCGAGATAATAGAAAGATCATAAAGATTGATGGGCCTTTGAAAAATCCGATATCTTCCTGTCACCTGGGCGGCACTTATATAGACTACTGATCACTTATTTTCTTCGGAGTATGCTCTCGTGCGTGTCACCACGACAGTTCCAATGACAAAAAAGCTGCACGTGAGCCATACCAATACTTGCAAACTTTTGCTAAAATCCTTATTTCTCAGGAACTAGGTATAACCTAAATGAAGATACTTTTAACGAACAGTGGCGTAATTCATTTTACTGCGTTTTACAAGACCTTTCCTTCCAGTGTGTAACAGCTAGACATTTAAAAAAATACCTGCAGACGTCTTTTTTACATAAGCACTATATTATCCTAAGCACTTTCCTTTTTCCTCTGCCAAAGTTATGATTCCATATTTGGATGCGGCTTTCCTATCAGTGTGCTATCAGTTTATACTTTCCCAGCAAAAAATAGTTATCCTGATACATAGGCTGCGGTATGGCATGAGTTGCGGGTTGCTATGGTGAGTTAGGATAAATGTAATGTTGCATAATTATCCTACATATGACATAATAACGTGGAACATATTTTTCTTATGTTTAAGAAGGCCATTATTATCTTGTTCTATTATTTTAAGCTAGCAATTAATTCACACTCCGTGTTTTTACTCATAAACGCATCCCGGCAATAACAGGGGCACAAGTCCAACAATGACGATTTTGACTTACTACTAGAGCAGGGTCCATGACCGTGTGCACATTCAGAATGCATATTCTGATTTTTAGAAATTAATAATTAATAATTCTGATTATTCGAATGCTGCATCAATACCTGATTTATGATAACACTATACCAACACTTTACAGCTTTCAAAGTGCTCTCCTGTGAAATTGACTTTTTGGACTTGAGCTCCTGTTATTGCCGGGGTGCGATATGTAGATCGACATGCTACAAAATGTTCCCTGGTGGGATTTGAATATTGTCATGCTTATGGCACTCTCCCTGATCTACGGTGTAAAACTGTTCGCTAATTTTTACTGCCGATTGCCATACTGTGAAGTCACCTTATAGCTTACACTCCTTACAGGATGGTGAAAACGATCCATTTTTCACCCAAACATTACGGTCCTTTAGAAGGTCTCAGGAGAAATTGCTTTCTACGTAATTTTTGCCATTTCGGATCAATAACAGAACTGTCGTTTGTCACTCTTGAGGATGGTAAGACTTATCCTGTCGGGCATGCCGTTCCCAATTACCTGCACTGGGTTTCTGAGTGGTCTACCATGCATGAATTTTCCTATCATTCACATTGGAAGCAATACCAATAAAATTACATACGATTATTATCAACAAAACATAACCGAAATTGTCACATTCAACTTTTTTTATTATTGAGAGAGTCGGTGCAAGAAGATCGTATCCCAACCGATATTGTGCAATTAAAACACTCCTGATGGCATCTGTCAATTCGTGAGAGTATGTAGATTAGAGAGGCTATATTCCTAGTTTTCTACTACAAAAAAACAAACAGGGGCATTTTAAAAATTCTTCAGTGTGGTGCCAAATGCTAGTCTTTCAATGAGATAAAACACTACATCCTGAAGCGACCATTTGACACAAGCTGTGGAAAAATTAGAAAGAAAACTCAAAATATTAGCGAAAATATACTGCAGAAAGAATATTGCAGCCGCAAAATTGTAACTGCCTTTTCCAAAAATTGGGGAGAGTTGAGACACGTTGTCCTTACACCAACCCTCTCAGTTTTGAGATACCTAATAGTAAATCCGAGCGGAAACGCAACCTTTCCTCCATCATGTTATAATTATCCAGGAGGTCTAATTCCATTGACTATTTTAAAAATAAACAAATATACGCATCGAAATTGCCTAAGAATAATAATACCAGGCCCAATTAGACTGCTGGTCAAGATTTGAAGAAGACTGTGTGAAAAATAGATTGCTTTTTAAAGAAATATATGGTGCTGAGGTCACCGCAAGAAGGGGATAGTTTTGTGCGAGAAATGGGACAGGGCGGGAGAACCATGGGGGGAAACGGGGGGAAAGGTGGGGGAAGGGCCTCGGTTTGCTGAAAGGCGCGCGGTCAGCTGGCCACAAATCTCCAGTTGAATGGAGCTAGGCGAAGGGGGTTTAATGGGCCGAGGCCTATCTATCAATTAGGTAGGGAGAGGAACACTAATTCCTTCTCTCTACTGCTGCCCTCTACCGTTCCGCCCTTTTCTTTCATTCGGCCTGCTCCTCTCGTCCCCCTCCATCCCTTTTGCAGGGATGTTGCAGCATGCCGGGATGATGATGCTGGGAGGAATGGGGGGAATCGATGATGGCCTGCTCTCCCGCTTCATCACTGGGCTTTTATGAGTCGGAGACACCCCCCCCCCCCACCCCCC
>KZ539076.1:2416-35013 GCA_000934665.2 Catajapyx aquilonaris
GGGGGGGGGGGGGGGGGGGGGGGGGAACTGCTATTATGGGATAGGCTAACAAAATGCTGATCACACTTTTGAGACTTTTTTTTGGGGGGGGAAGGAAGTTGGGGAAGCTTGAGACCAGGATCTGTTCTAAAACCCTGGTTGCACTCGACAGGCGGGGAAAGACTCTCGCCGAATTTTTAATGGCTGGAATTTGCTTGTACAGGGTGTAATTTGAGGTCTTACTTCAGACGCGTCTAAAATCCGTTGTGGGGTAATTATGGCCTGTGTAAAAAGCATAGAAATACAGGGTGGTCCAAGTTCAAGTGTCGTTTTATAACGGCGATTAATAGCAGTGATTTTGCGATGACGTAGCAGCGACGCGTAAAATGTCCCACTTCGGCGCATCTTCGGCGCCATCGAAGTGGGCAATTTTACACGTCGCTGCTACGTCATCGTTAAGCGCTTCTATTAATCGCCGTTATAAAACGACACTTGAACTTGGACCACCCTGTATTACTAGCAGAGGAGACCGTTCTTCGCATGGCCGTGCGCATGGTAATGTAATCAGCAACAATCGCTAATTGTTTTTCTTTTCCGCCATGGTAACTCGTTGCCATGGACAACCAAACAAACTTTCCATGTTATACATAATTATATGGTGAAATATGATTAAAATTCTTAGTTGTCTGACAGGCCCCCCCTTTATACGGTATTGTTCGTTCGACGTTTCCGATTGGCCGCCGTTCCGAGCCTGCGCAATGGGGGAAGGCAGCGCCTCTGGTGGATGAAAGGAGGAATTAGTGTATGATTAGAATCCTTCGTTGCATGACCGAGACTTCTGATTTTCTCGCCGTACATTACGCGACGCTTCCGATTGGCTTCCGTTCTGCGCATGCGTAATGAGGGAAGACAGCTCCTCTGGTGGGTGATCGGAAGAAATAGTATACATAATTATGTAAGAAGATAGAGACAGTGTTGGAATGAAAATGGAAAATTGTGCGCAAATTACATCACTATTACACAGTAATTGTGTCACTTTTATTGTCATCACAAAATAGGGTGACATTATTGCGAGGTTGTCGCACTGTCCACCCACCACCTTTTTCTCTCTAAAAAAAACTGCAATGACACTTAGCCAACTTTTTGCAATTCCGCTCGGTATCGACGTAAAGCTGTTCAAAAGTTTCTTTTATTCCGGTCCTTTTTTTTTTTTTTTGGCCAAATTTTTTGGCCTGCCCTCTCGTTCCATTCCAGTTTTTTTTCTCCCCCTCTCTAAAAATCTGGTTCCAACTTGGCAAACGTACCGCTCGACACAGCAGATGCGAGAAAACGGAACCGATGAAAGATGTCGCACTATGCGATAAGACTTATTTTCAAGCGTTCGATAAAACCGAATTGTGGGACTAGTATTAAACCGAATTGGTGGTGGGCGGACCGGAAATAAGACTCCGACCCTCACTTTTCCTGATAGGAAGTTGCTAGTGTCAGGACACTGCACTGTAAGAAGAATCGGTAATGGACGCTTTCAGTCGTCCCCATCCGTTTTACACTATTTTACTGTCGGATCATTTTGTTCCGCGTTTGGAACAACAGAGACGTCTTCCGGTAGCGTCCTGAACTAGATCTGAAGCTGAAATGGACGGTATTATGCAATAATGAGTCAACCCACATGAGATCAGTTTTGTGAAATTCAGTGTTCGTTTCGGTCATTTATGGCAGAAGTATGCAGATTTCGCCAGATTGATTTTAACTGATTGATGTACGATCCTTTGTGTATATTATTGTTCCTGGGTTGACACATTATTGCATAACACCGTCCAAATTACTCTCCAAGCAAGACCTGTCTTGGAGGCTAACTCAGGTCTGCTACTTTGAGTCAGATAAAAATATTAGATCACGTCTAACACCTATTAGGACGACACAGTGTGACTGAACTGATGAGAAATCAGGAGTATAGCGACCCCCTCAGGAGGCTGGTTTGAACTAATGGGTCCGACACTCTCCAGGGAATCTTATCACACTGTGCTCGAGCCCCCCCTGCATAAATGCATCCAACTGCATGGAAATTATCCACTTCCGTCCGCTAGAACGGGCCATGTTTTTCCTCTTTGCTAAGTTGCAAGGTTGGATACACACCTTGAACCTCATTAGCCCGGATGTTTGCTTAAAGATTAATGATTCATACTCTGTTGCAATTTTTTGGGCTCCCAACTTGCGCATTCTTGGGTATTGTATAGGTGTCAACAAGGGAGGCCGGAAGGATGCTGTGGGGGGACAATTGTTAACATCAGTAGGAAGGTCAGTGGGCGGAAAAGGTCTCTCCCACAGCATCAGGTAGAAAACGTCATTTGAGTCGAGCCCCAGCAGTATTACTAGGGAGGCCATCGATCCAAGTGTGTGCACCGTGCAGCAGGGGCTCCTGATTCCGCAAAATTTGCATTGTAGATGCGGCCCCCTCTGTTGTGGAGGATGATGCCGTCTTCGCTCATGGGGCTTGGACCATACTGTGCGTTGTCTTGTGTCTTTTAAAGTTAACTCATACAGTGTGTGGGGGGCATTTTACACATTTGAAACGTAAATCAGATGTAGAATTGGCTAGGCGTGATTCTGTCCCTATACGCACTGACTCATCACCAACGTGCATGTAATACTAGTTCCTCCCTGAGACCGGCTGACCTGATAGTAACGCCATCTCTCGCACGACATGATGGTGGCCGGAGTGTGCAGTGGGAGTTTGCGCCATCTATGCATGATGAATAATACTATGTGGTAAATCTGCTAGCCATTCCTCATTAAAGTTGTTTAAGTGTTACTGTCATACTGATTAGTCTACAAGCTTTGCCATATATTGGGAACGGGTTCACTATAGTGGCTAGGCGAGACTTGGTTTGTTCACGATGATTCATCACCAACGTGCATGTAGTACTACTTTTCCCATGAGGGCGGCCATCTGGTTGTGGCATATCGTACTACGTCCAAGGCGGACTGAGCAGTGTTGCCATGAAGCGTTATCTACTACAGATACACTGAAATGTATTTTTTAGTGGCAGGAACATTATCTCGAATATTTCGGTGGAAATTTCCTGCTATTGAGTAACTGTCCGTTAATTTTTAGGTGCAGTATTGTATGGCGAAAAACGGAAACTTTGCGGTTGCAGTTTTTTTTTCCGTCTGTTTGTTGATGTCGAAATTATGAACCCTAGGTGGGGGCTAGGCGAAATGTTATTTTCCGAACCAATGAATAGCCCAGATTCAAATTGACAGCCGGGTACAGTGTGAGTCAGAAACACTTTTTACTGAATAGTTTTGTTGTGCAACTACCACAAAATTTAGTTACACAGTATTATTGACACCGGTTTGTTGCTTTTGTTCCCTTTTCTATACCTTCCTTGTCGAATTAAAGCTTATTTTTTTGGCGTTAATTCCGGGAAGGTTCCGGATCGATCTGAAACTCTCCGGAGATGTATTGCACGTGCCTCCCTCCCCTTTTCTGTTTAAAACCCACCCACTTCGGAACCCCTCCTCCAACTTTACAACCCCCCCGAATTTTACACACACTAGTTCCATTTGCATGCTAATGGACATCGTATAGGGAACACAGTCTAAGGTGCCGCAAAATTTTAAAAAACAAGTTCCTCTATTAGTATAAGGAGCGCCATATATGTGAAAGCACTACCTATAGTTGTTATACATTTTGCCCTATTTCTATCACCTACACATGTCATGACCAGTTATGAATATTTTTGTGGAGATCGAGCCAACATATGTTGCACATGACCTCCATGAACTTCCTACCTTCCTCCACGGTAACCTCTGACGGAAATAACTCGCCACAAATTTAGCTTTCTGCTCCAGGTGTCGAAATAAGGATAGTAGACCACTTCAAATAAGACACACCGGAAGCATCCATTAAAAAAAAAAAATGTAGCAAATATTCATTATAATTCATAAAATGTACTGGAAATTGATTTTCGTTGCTATAAGCTGTGTGGTTTTTCTAAAGAGGCTGATAATGTGAATCAATATTTTGGGTATGATATGATTTTTTTTTGCAATTTTTTTTTGTATAGTGGGTGGATGAGATGGCATCACATAGTTTAGGTGTGAGGAGGGAGGGGGGACGTGGTTGCAAGCCTAGTTGGCTTACCTTCAAATGGCATCCTCCCGTATCTTTGGCTTGAGGTGCCACTTTGGTCGGAAGCCCATAGAGGATGTTGCAGAGAGAGTGGGTGGGAAAATGGGCCAGTGCATATGCCTGGACTTGTTGGTTTTTGTCAGTTGGAGGAGTTGGTTTACACTTGGTTGTTTGTGTTTTGGATGTGCCTGCTGTGTATAGATGCGTTGCGAGTGCGGTCAGAGTGTGCTGAGAGCCTGCATGCCCAGGTCAAAGATCACGATATGGCTCAGCCACGGTGAGTTCACATTTGTTCCAGTACTGGTGGCGACTCCAGCCCGACGATTCGCTCTTTTTACTGCCAGTGGCGCCACCAGTACGACACCATTAATTCGCACTGTTTTGTCCAGTGAGACTGACCTGGCACAACTGGACTTGAAGGGTTGTAATTTGTGTCTTCACTTGAGACTTACTCGAGCGTGTATACAAGGGACAGTGGCTAGCAGACCGTTAGGGTTTTAGCGCAAATTCGCAGATAATTAACTGGAGTAGTTACCCGGAAGGTTAGACCAGAATCGGTGCAATGCATACAGTGTACTGTTCCGGTTGAAGTAAATCCTAAGCTGCTTGTTTTGCTGACATGGCTATGAAAAAAATTATGTTGATTGCGCGAATTAATTCAGAAAATTGTGGCCATTTTTTTTGCAAAGTCGAATATTTTTTGACAGCTACTAACAGTTTCTTAATTATAATTAAGCAGCGAACACAGTACACTGCAAAACGTTAAAAGAGCATTACTAGTGAGTCTCTCATGGAACATAAATTTTTAATGCTCTTCTAATGCTCTGCTGATGCTTTTTAGCAACAAAACAGCATCATAGGAGCATCTACAAGAGCAGCATTAAAAATTGATGTTCTGTGAGAGACTCACCATTGATGCTCTTTTAATGTTTTGCGGTTTACAGTGTAGCTAACTGGTACTTTAAATTGAAACACATTACGTTATGTAGTAATTAGACATTCCGGGTGGTGAAAAAACTATTTGAATAATTAGTTGAAAGATGTCACTTGATTTATAAGTAATGAGGGGCATGCCCCCAACAAACTGTTGACTTTTGGCAACATGGCGAACTTTCTAGGAAACTCTTTATTATTTAATGCGATTCTTGCTGCACAACGAGCGTTAGTTGGCTCTATACGTTGTAGGCTATATGTAAAGCTGGTGAATAATTGCGCGGATTACAAGTGAAATGTGACGTATTTTTTATGTAAAAAAGCTGAGGCTTCAACGTACTTGACATTTTGCTATTACGTGTTAAATACGTTGCAACAATCTCTGACTTGCGCCAGAATTTCTCGTATGATCCAAAATGCGGTTATTGATTCAGTGTTGCGTTTGTACAGCTTTGCAGAGTTTAGTGCTTTAAGAATTAGCAATATTTTGCAACATTTTTTACGTATGTTGTGCTACATTTTTGCGCATATTTTTAGACACTGTCCTTGGTTACTCAATGATGTTACGGAATTTTTCGGTTCTTAATTCGGCAACTTTTTTGAACCAAACCTGAATTTGCGACAGTCATGCTTCAGAATATTTTGCGACATTTCTACATACATTTTGCGATTTGTCTACATATTTTTAGAGACTGTCCTTGGTATATACTCAATGTGGCTGAATTTTTCGGATCGCCAAATTTTTTGAACCAAACTAAAATTTGCAACACTGACCAAATACCGGAAGAGTGACCCGAATTTTTCGCCCCAAAAAAGTAGGGTAGTGTCCCATTCTTTAAAAAAAAACATATCCCGATGCGACCTCGAGTTTAAAAACACATGTATTGTCAAGGACCCCTGAGTTTTATTTTTAGTCTGTGACATAACACCTAGTTTTTTTTCCTCTCTCTCTCACACTCAATGAGTCTTGTACACAGGAAGTGCAAAGCTGGGGGAAATAGTTTCGTGCTACTCGCCTATGAATCACTAGTCCAGTGCTAAAAATAGTTCCATTCATTAGAAGTCGATACACACATACACGCAGAGGTTACAATTGGGTGTTACTATTATTACGTGTGTGATTTGCCCCTTCAGGCTGATATTGATCAATTTCGGTCCGATTACCGTGTGAATAATATATTATGGATATGCTGATTGATGCAATTTCTTTGTTTGTTTGTTTGTTAAACTTTTTTTTAAAGGATATTGTGTTTTTTTGGGGGGGAAGCTGGGCCAATGGCGATGGGTGGGAAAAAAAAAATTCGTCTCTTGCTGTATTGATCGTTGGCATGGTGTAGAAAATTAGGTTGTGGCAGTAACCATAGCGCATTTTTAAAGGGGGTATGCTCCCCAATGTTTTTAGTACTACGTAAACATAGAGTTTTGTGGGGAGCTTGTTGTAACCAGAATATTACTCAGAGTGGATTGAACCTGCGGGGTGGGGGGGAAGTAAATCAATACGGGTTGTAACTACCTAGCCTGGAGTTTGTTTTCTGGGGAAAAGTCTGAAGGATTTGGAGTTTAAAAAATTTGGAGCTAATTATGAAGGTAATGAATTAAAATTGAGCTGCAGTGCAGTGACCTCTACTGTAACATGATTTGTTCATTACTCTTTGGGGAGTTTAAATAATTGTGAATTTTTTGGTACAGTGCTTTGTTGACTCATTGTTTTCGAATTTTTCAGATTACCTGCGGAAAGGTGTGGCCTACCCGCAGTCTGGGTATGACGAACTGGATGCGACTCTGGTGCCACCTCGCCCGGATGCGTACAGGAACACTCCGTCACCTGGGATCTTAGGCGATCGCTATGGTATGCTGGGGCTGTCAATTGCGAAGCTTAAAACAGCACCAAACATTTTTATTTGGTTCATCACATGCGCACAAATTACTCTGTCGTGACTTGAACTTGGGCGTCGTTGATTGCGGAGATAGAAACACAACCTATGAATGTATATCAAACTCTTTGGAAACTACTGCAACTGTTGCGACTGGCATAGGAATTGGTTCGCATTAGCTGTGTTGCAGATTTTGTTTGTATGTAACATAGCCCATTTGTAAAGTCACGGCAGAGTACAGTACGTACTTTGCACACTGCACCTTTTTTTGAGTTTGGCACACCTTTTTGCAACATATCAGGCGAGGTGGATCAGCAGCCCATCTATAGCTATGAGACCTCGAACCCTTACGGGAACCTCCCACCAAGGGGTTACAACCCGCAGTCAGAGCGGGATCCCCACCTGGTGGGACAGGAGAATGGTCCGTCTTCTGCACCAAGGGCATTCTTTGATGATGAGGATGACGAGCACTTTGCCCCCCACCATCCTGGCATGGTCTCCCCTCACCCCTTAGACGGAGACAGAATGGGTTTGTTTCGTTTGTTCGCCTTTTTTAAGTTTTGGGGGCTTGATTTTATTGGCTTGGTTCCATTTTCGATCCGCCGAGCAGTCACCAAGATGTTGCGACCCTGTTTTGCTTTACTGCAATCGTTTCAGACAATTTGTTTGAATATTTATGGATATGTTGATGGGTTTCTTCCTGTTACTTACCCGGCACACTTTCGAAGCACGGCACTTTAAGATTTGCGGCATTAATATTCGTTCAATAAACATGTGTTTTGGGTTACCGGTTTGTGCGCACATCACCTTATCTCAATTTGACTTCCTATCATGTAACCCTTTCTAAGCTGCATTTACATGCGAGCGATTTATCAGCAATGTTGCAGCAACGTACATTGCCGAGCGATGAGACCAACTGTTTTGTGCAAAAATATATTGTTAATATCGCTCAACATTGCTACAACATCGGCGATAAATCACTCGTATGTAAATGCGGCGTACATGCTAGGATAGTAACAAAGTACTTTATCAGACTAAACACTATAATAAGAAACAACAGTTTCTCACACTAGTAACATGTGCTGCTACATATCATTACGACAGACTTTGACAGGTAAATATTTTTTTGCTCATTTTGCACCTACATACATCTTTACACTGCCGATATCACTCTGCGTCATGCAGTGGGTGATTCCGACAAGATGTTGCGATTCTGACAAGATGTTGCGCTTACGACTGACTTTGCCTTTAGGTGTGCGATGGAGAGACCCCGACTTGCACGAGGTGATTGAGTTCCTCAACAACCCCAACAACGTGGTGAAGGCGAATGCAGCGGCCTACCTGCAGCATTTGTGCTACATGGACGACCCAATCAAGCAGAAGACGCGTGTCCTGGGTGGGATCCCACCGCTTGTGGCATTGCTCAACCACGAGGGACCCGAAGTCCACCGGAATGCATGCGGGGCCTTAAGGTTGGTCACTTGGGCTTTTGAAGTTGTACAAGCAAAACCTTACCAACTTCTGTTTGTGCAGGAATTTGTCGTATGGTCGACAGAATGATGAGAACAAGAAGGCTATAAAGAACGCAGGTGGCATCCCGGCACTGGTCCGTCTGCTGAGGAAGACTCCGGACAACGAGGTTAAGGAGCTGGTGACAGGAGTGCTGTGGAACCTCTCCTCATGCGAAGTGAGCACACCGCTTGAGGCTAGAGCTGCTTCCATCCGCGTCCCCCTGTGTAAAGCAGGAACTCTCACTTTACAGGAACTCAAAAAGCCCATTATCGATGACGGACTGGTCGTGCTGGTCAACCACGTCATCATTCCACACTCTGGATGGGACAGGAATGCTCCAGGGCAGGAGACCTGCTGGACAACAGTGTTCCGGAATGCATCAGGAGTTCTCAGGTCAGGCAGCAGTTCAACGAAGACGATTCTGTTTTGTAGCTGATGTACTGACGATGCATGTTATCTTTTCGGTGTGAGTGTTGTGACAGATTACAACTTCAAATATGATGCAGCCATAGCATGCCTGTCCTGAACTGGATTCCATCATATGAATATGTGCTGGGACGAAACAATATGTGTTTCATGCATGAAACTTTGGACCTCGTTGGTTCGTTGTCGTGTGAAGCAATTTGGTTACAAGTTCTTGTTTTCAATAGGAATGTGAGCTCGGCAGGCGAGTATGCACGGAAAAAGCTTCGTGAGTGCGAGGGGCTGGTGGATGCCCTCCTTCATGTGGTGAAGGCTGCCCTGGAGAAGTCCGACATCGACGACAAGAGTGTGGAGAACTGCGTGTGCATCCTCAGAAACCTGAGTTACCGTTGTCAGGAGGTGGAGGATCCCAACTACGACAAGCACCCTCTGCCCACACAGAGCCGGGCATCCGCTCAACCCAACAAAGGTGAAACAACATGCATTTGCTCCTTTGCTTGCTGTATTTAATTGTCGTGGCGGAGTTTTGTGGTTAATGTTGTGTACTGGTCTTGTTTCTCCGAATAGCTTACAGTTTGTGTCAAGGTACGTACGACTGCCCGTTAGGGGCCATTTCCTTTGTACGTAGAGTAGAATATTATGATCTTGGTCTTTGCTGAAAGCAGGAAATGTGTAGGTATATTGTTTCTGGAAAAATTGCATCCGATTTGATTGCGGCTGTTCTAGCCATGTCGGTCTGACGTAACATTCACAACTGTGCAGCATACAGCATGGGTAGTTTGACTCATTATGCAGTACGTAGGATGTAATTAGGTGTGATTGCTCAACTGGCCAGTGCATTCCAAGTGGCATATGGGTCAAAATCCATTTTGTCTGTCCATCTAGCCTCTTCTTCTCAAGAGGTCTCACGTTTCGCAATTGTATGGTAAAAGTTGTGTTGGATTTCAGCATTTTAAAGGTTGCATCATCCTTTGTGAGATTATTTTTTCAAACATTTCTCTTTGCGATTGTAATGTCTTGAGCACAAAATTTGGGCTGTATTGTAGGACTATCATGTAAGGATCTGTAATTTCTGGCTTGCCGTCCTCATAACTGGTCAGTAATAAAAGCACTACAGTCTTCTGCATACCTATCTGTAGACTCGACATTGCACATTCTTGGATTTTCCCGCTATTGTTATGTTCATTGAGAGTCATACATTTTGCACTCTAGGCGACAACCTGGGCTGCTTTGGTGCAAGCCGCAAAAAGAAGGAAGCGTCGCAACAGCAACAGAAGGACTCGACCGGCTCAAGCAGGGGCACGAACCAACAACCGACCACGCAGCAACAGCAGCGTTCGGATCCTGTTCGAGGCATGGAACTTCTCTGGCAGCCCGAAGTTGTTCAACCTTACCTCTCACTCCTTTCAAACTGCTCCAACCCTGAAACCCTCGAAGCTGCGGCTGGTGCCATTCAAAACCTCGCTGCCTGTTACTGGCAGCCAAGCATCGACATTCGGGCAGCGGTGAGAAAAGACAAAGGGCTGCCCATCCTGGTGGAGCTCTTGCGCATGGAGGTCGACAGGGTGGTGTGTGCAGTTGCAACGGCTCTTCGCAACCTGGCCATCGACCAGAGGAACAAGGAGCTGATTGGAAAGTACGCCATGAGGGACCTGGTTCAGAAGCTGCCATCGGGCAACCCCCAGCATGACCAGGGAACGTCAGACGAAACCATCTCGGCAGTACTGGCCACACTCAACGAGGTCATCAAGAAGAACGCCGACTTCTCCAGGCCAGTACCAAGTCCTCTTTTAAAAGGTTATCAGACTAGAGGAAAATGAAGTGATTGTGTGCGATTTGTGCAGGTCTCTCCTGGAGGCAGGGGGTGTGGAGCGACTGTTGAACATCACACGGTACCGACAGAAATATTCACCCCGTGTCTTAAAGTTTGCCAGCCAAGTGCTCTTCTCCATGTGGCAGCATCTGGAATTGAGAGAAGTGTACAAGAAGCACGGATGGAAGGAGCAGGTACGTTAAAGCGAGGTTCATTTAGGACGTGCTTTGTTACAATTTTGTTCCGTCTCTAAAGGACTTTGTGACCAAGACTGTAGCAGCTCGCAACACCAACCCATCATCTCCGACCCAGGCCAACAATACCCTGAACCGGCCGATGGCCAGCCAGGGTGGGACGAGGTACGAGGACAAGACGATGCAGAGGAGGGGTAGCGGGAACCTCAACAATGCTTCCAGGAGCCCAGGACCATCCAGCTACGTTAAGGTAAGCCAACAATACATATCATGCAGAAATAAGTCATGCAATAATTTCGCATCGCTCCAGCCTGGAGAGGAAGTTCCACTAGCGGACATGCCATACCCCGACGGCGGTGCACACGCACCGGTGCCATCTGGAGGTGTTCGGATATATCCTCCTCCTGTGAGTACCTTCTACAAATCTCTGGAGCCAGTTCCGTACTTTAAAAGATCACAATGTAAAAAAAAAACAATTCGGACAAATGTACATACAAAAAGCCTTGCGCATGATCTTTTTATTTCGGTTGTACGTCACATTTTTGAGGGGGGATTTGTATCACTTATTGTTTCCATACATTTCTTATGGCATCATGTGCACTTTGGAGGACCTGTCTCACTCTTTTTCTCTGTATGTTTACCTCTTCTTTTTTTTCTCCTCATTTTTCATACACTTTACCCCCTGGGCCAGCCTGTGCAGCAGCTCAGCTAACCTGCTTTGCCGGTGGGTGTTTTTTGCGAGTGAGGCCTCCACGAACTATTTTTCCTTCTTACGGAAGTGTAGAGAGTCAGTGGAGATAGATCCGTAGTGATAATAGAGGGCTGCCTCTCTCTCTCACGTGGTAGACATAGTTGCATCGGAATATTCGGAAAGTGTGGTCCTCCTTGAGCATGGCATAGTTGCGTGTATGTGTGTACCAGGACATGAATAAGAGAACAATCGGTACTAAACAACCACACAAAAATTGGTCACTGGATTTGAGAGCGAAAGTGTTCACGACTGAAATTTGCCTGCACCTTTTATTATGTTCTGTGCATGTGACTGTTTGCACTGTCGTCTTGTGTCCCTTGCAAGTGTTATGCCTTACGTGAGTGTGTGCACAACAAGAACACTCGTTGAGTGCACATTCATTACTTGCCTTTTGACGTCACAAGAAGTGGCATTGTTGATAGGACACACTGAGTCGTTATGGGAAGAAATGAAATGCTGTCATTTAATATTTTGTCAGGTATGACCTAATTGCTGCAAGATGTGTCCAATGTACTAAAGTGGAACTGAAATTCTTCGCCAGCTTCTTGTGACTTCATAATTTTAATGCAACACAGACGAGCCGCCTTCTATTTCACTCTTGTTTTGCTCTTTGTCTCCACAGTCTTCCAATGGTGTATGAACGTTGTTTTCCAGGCGAAACCCGGCGAACCTGTGTATGCAAAGGTGAACCGGGAGAAGAAGAAGAACCGGCAGTATGATGGACAGGTTGACCACCAGATGCTTGCGGGGGACGGCTGGGTTATCGAGGACGGAAGCGGCACGATGGGGGTGAGTGTCGGAGGAGGCGGAGGTGCGGCAACAATGCCTGCCACGATGGCTATGGAAGGGACTGCCGGAGGACCTCACGCAGCCGGAGGAGACTCGTGGGTGTGAGACAAAAAAAAAGTTTTATTTGTTTTTAAAATTGCAAAGGAGATAAATGGTGTGGAAAGGAGATAAATGGTGTGGATAAAAAAAATCATATTGCAGCAGGATGAAAATCTTTTAAAACTATACATTCCAATGGATCGACAAAATGTGTGTTTTCTTTTTCTTTTTCACAATCCCAACTTTTGTGTACAAGACTTCCAAAAAAAGAAAAACAACAGTGATGGCAGCTCTTTTTTATTATCAAATTTTTTTATTTACACAGGTTTATTCCTTCCCCCCCAAACCCCTCCCCCAAGAGAAAAGTGATAAGTGTTAGTGCAATTTTTTTGTTTCAACAAAATGTGTGAGAGAAATGAAGCAGGATGATGCGGGTTTCGATGAATACGGACAATCAAGGAGCAGTGGCCACCCAATTGTTTCATAATCGTACACCAATTTTTTGAGCCATCGTCAACATTTTTTTTTTTTTTTGAACACTTCCTACCGAAAGTGAAGCGGAAAAATATTTGTGTGTGTGTGTGTGATTTTTTGTGTGGATGATTTGTTTTTCCTTTTTTTTTATATATAGTGCAGGCAGATTTTAAAAAAGAAGAAAAAGAGAGGCATTTTCCAATATTGTCGTTATGAAATCTCTCCGCCAACTGATGGGACTTAAAGGAGAGATTTTTTTTTTCACCTCAGAAGAGCCATTTTGGAAGAAAAAAAAAAGATGGAAAAGAGGGGGTGCTGCCATGGTTTGAAGAAAACATTTTAACGGGAACAATGTTTGGTGCAATCAGGTTCCGAAAAGAAAATAATATGAAAGATGGATTTTGCAAAATGAGGGTCACAAAGTGTTCCAAAGACTCCTGCATTTCTCCTATTTGCTCTTGGCTTGAACATTCCAGTCTTGCCATTTTTTTGGGTTTTATTTCCAAAAAAAAAAACNTGTGTGTGATTTTTTGTGTGGATGATTTGTTTTTCCTTTTTTTTTATATATAGTGCAGGCAGATTTTAAAAAAGAAGAAAAAGAGAGGCATTTTCCAATATTGTCGTTATGAAATCTCTCCGCCAACTGATGGGACTTAAAGGAGAGATTTTTTTTTTCACCTCAGAAGAGCCATTTTGGAAGAAAAAAAAAAAGATGGAAAAGAGGGGGTGCTGCCATGGTTTGAAGAAAACATTTTAACGGGAACAATGTTTGGTGCAATCAGGTTCCGAAAAGAAAATAATATGAAAGATGGATTTTGCAAAATGAGGGTCACAAAGTGTTCCAAAGACTCCTGCATTTCTCCTATTTGCTCTTGGCTTGAACATTCCAGTCTTGCCATTTTTTTGGGTTTTATTTCCAAAAAAAAAAAACAAATATGTGATGGGGATTTTTTTAAATATTGGGGGCCAACCCAGCAACATGAACATTGTAAAAACTGGTTTTAATAGAAAATCAACCCCTTAAAAAAAAAATCATGGTGCCAAAGGTGGGGGGAGAGGGTCGCGAGCCTTTTTTAAAAAAACAGAAAATGCGGAACGTTTGCGGATTTGGAAGAGAAAAAGAGAGCGTACGGCTTCCATTCCCTGCACCCGAAAGTGATTCATACTTTTTACTTTTAACGCGCATTTTTTAAAGGAGACTTGCATCACCGTCCAGCAGTTTTTTCCAGGCAGAGATGTGGGCTGAGCTTTGCATTGAGATTTTTTGAAACCAGTTTTTACCATGTGTATGTTACATTTCCACATGTTCCCAAAAATATATATATACTGGAAAAAAAATTCACTTTGTTTTTTTTTGGATGGAAATACTTTTTTCCTGCTAGGTCATTCCAAGTAATGGGTAAATAGGCTTTCAGGGTGTTCAAATTTTCTTTACTTTTCCAATTTACCAAAACTTGTACGACTCTGGTTTCAAAGCGAATGAAAGATTTTTTTTTTTTTTCATTACGTGTTTCTTCCAACGAAATTTTTGATTGTTTAACGTGGTGGTCTCAAAAGATTCTTTATGTAAAGTACAGTATTGTGTGTATCGTGTACATCCTATGNCCCCCCCCCCCTCTTTTTTTTTGGTTTATTACAGAAACAATGTAACAGTACCCAAGGGTAGTATATAATAAAGCAGTTCTATACAGAATTAAGTATGCTCATATTTTCTCCGTACATTTAGGGTCAGGCGTCATCATTTTAGTTACAACGGTAGTGACAACTGCATGACCTGCTCCTATGTGAAGTGTGCTTGGATGCTGCGGAACGAATTATTTTCCAGCACTTGAGACTGGAATACCAACAACCGGTATGTTGAAATATGTAGCTATAAATTAACAAGTAATCAGAGGGAAAACATATGTGCAGTGTACATCACAATTTATTGTCTTGACATTAACGTGCGGAAAAGCTTAGTGTTGATTTTACTAAGGGGATGTGCAGTTGTTATTTTGCTTCAATTGATTCCGATCAGGAGAATTTTCTTTTAGTGCCTTCGCTTCCTTTTCCTAGATGGCTTGGAGCGGCGCTGCTCGTTTTCCTGCTGGGCTGCCCAGGTGAACAGGTCATCGGGGCTGGTCTTCCTGCTCCAGTCTTGCACTGGAAGGGTCACTATGGTTTTGGCGGCGAAGTCGGGGTATTTCACCACGTCCATCGGATTCTCCTCCTCCTCTTCCTCGTGCTCCTTGTGCTTGGCCTCCTTCCCAAAGTAGCAGTAGGCCGGAGACGAGAAGATGCCGCCGGTCCGATAGGCTGCCAGGGACTCCCTGTATTTGTCCAGCGCATTTTCGTAGAAATGCACGTAGTAATCGTGTGGCTGGATGGGAATAGGCTTCAGCAAAGGATTGGGCAACTCGGACATCTTGTCCACCTCTGCATCCTGCGGAGTAGCCCGGTCAGTTGACATCTAGTGAAAATCCAGAGAATTACATTTGAAATGTAAAGCGGTTACGCTTACAGAAGCTATTTTTTAAATACGTACAATATCTATCTGTTTTGAATTAGTGCCAAAAATTGCGGACTGTTACGGGCAATTGGATCATGGCTTATGGAATTGTCACTTGCCACGGAAGTAAATGCAGGACTTACGTGACTCAGCGGCTTTTTTGCGACAGGGGGTTGTCCTGGCATTGTTGGATATTGCGTTGGGTTTTACACTGATAAAATTTTAATGAAGCCCACGTTTCTTTTCAAGAACAATTTTGAATCCTTGTTGACTTATTACGTTGCCATGTAACCGAGCCAAGGCTGCCAACAAAGAAGAGTACTGACATCACAATGGCAACAATATATTTATTGATCATATCCTCTTTGGTGTATATTTCAGACAAAAATTTTTCTCCAGATTATTTTTCTCGGACAGCATCTCTTCACTATGGTTCATCCGTGTCCATCTCCATGACATGTGATGGTCCTCCACCGTCAGCTTGCTTCTGTCCACCTGTGTTGTCGGACATGTCCTTGTTGCGGCTGGACTCACCACCACCAGCCCTTCCGGATCGGTAGCATTCTGACACAACATGAGCCGCAATAGAACTTAGCTTCTGGAGTCTCCTTCCCGTGTACTCCCCATTCTGTGTCCAATCCATCTCATCTACCATCATGGGCTCCTGATAATAATTACACATGCCTAATCAGCTTATTTCCTTCAAAATTTGCAAGCGGGACAGTTACCTCACTCTGGGGAGTCGTGTTCATTTCTTGGTCCGACATATTTTTCTGGAGACGATATGCTGGTTCTGTGACAATGATTTGTTTAATTGTTGCCTGGCAACTACCTTGTAAATAATGTTGCAATAATTTCTGGCTTCTGTATGGCCTTGTCTTGCTGTCATTATACTATAGACTTTGGTGTAAACATATTTTTATTTCCCAACAGGATGCATCCAAGACTATAACTTCAGCATATCACACCGAACATATGAACATCCGGCATCTTCACCTGGAACGTTGTTTTTCTTTCTTGGACTGCATCATCTTCCTCTTCTTTTCCACTGGCTCATCATGTTCCTCCTCCTCCATGTCCATTGCCTCACCACCACCATCAGTATGCTGCCCACCATCTGTGGTGTCGGACTTAATGCAGCCAGCCTCATCATCAGTACATAGATTGCTCTCCCTCATTAGCCTCAGTCTGAACTCTAACTGTGCACGACGTATGAGCTCTTCCTTCTCTAACGTTCCCCACATGACTTCATCCTCCGTGTCCTCCTCCCTCTCATCTGAATCCCATGAGTCCTGGTATACAAAAGGTTCCGGTGGTTCCTCCTCATCCTGAACGATGCAATTTGGACAAATATTTGGAGTCTGAAGTAATTGGATGGGAAGAAGATTGTGGACTTACCGAAGATTTATCATTGATGTCCATATTTTCAGGAGCGGACAATATTCCACTGCCGATTTTTGTACAGTACTGGTACTGTACAATTGAGTGCTTATTCACCCGGTGTTGCCTGGAAGCATGTTGTGTCCTAATTGAAAATGTGCAAAACTGGAATTTAATTGTGCCTTATTTTAATATTTTCAGAACAAAACACGAGCCGGAACCAACTTATTCTGAAACGTTTAGTGCATGGTTCAAAAGTGTTTAATTTTGGTCGGATTGGCAACCGACTTGGACCCAACTTATTACCCAGAAATTTGGGCTGTTCCTTCTAATGTCCAAGGGACCAAATAAAGGCCAACTTCAAAAACATCCCTACTAATTAAATAAATAAATAAATCAGTCTCCATGGAATTTAATTGTCCTACACAGGAATTTCATAATGAAACATTTCAAATCCAGGTTTCTTCCAAGACCTCCCAATTAATTAATTTTAAATGGATAAAAATAAATAAAATTTTCTACCAAGGCGCAAGGCCCCACAATTAAGGAGCAATTAATTAATTATGAGACCTGAATTTGAAATGCTTCATTACAAAATTCCTGTGCATCTGACATGTAAATGCCAGTGTAAGTAAAGGATAAATTGCCTTTTATTACTGCTGCAATTAAATTTGAAATCAGCTGGTTTTTCAATCTGGTTTATTCCTCAAGCACTCATAAATTTTATTTTGACAGAATCCACTCCCGAGCACACACTATTTTTTTGGATATAATCTTGATGGTATTTTCCTTCCAGATCTGCTGCCTTGACCTCTGACGTGGCATCCATCATCCTCCGAATCATCGTCATCCATTGGTGGCGTAAACTTTTTCTTATCATTAAGAAGCTTTACTTTGAACTCCTCGCGCTTCTTGGCCAGATATTTTCCGAAATAAGTGGCCTTACCTTCCTCGTCATCATCTGACCCATCACTGTCCAGGTCATCCAGGTCATCCGGACTATCCTTGCTGGTTTTCCACTCCCCAAGATACCTCTTCTTGACCTCTTCATGCTTCAAGTCAAGGTAGCTTCCAGGTGGAGAGGGATCAGCCATCCACTTTACTTCAACGACCTTTGGATTAATGGCAAGTTTGTTCTCTACAATCTCTCCAATAGATTTCTTTCCGATCGCTTCATACTTTAAGGCAAAGTAGCTGCCTGTGGATGATGTAGACTTCCACTCTCCTTCTTCAGCTGGCTCATCGTCGTTCATGGCTGCCTGAAGCACCTTCTGTTTCAGATCTTCAAGCGCCTTCTTTCTCCGTTGTTCACGTCTCAATGCGAAGCTATTACGAGGTGCCTCACCGCCACCAGCTGTACGCTTGCCTTTACCATTCTCAGGCTTCTTGGCCTGCACACTAACGTCTCTCTTTGTAATCTTCTCACGAGTCATTCTGATCTTTTCATGCTTCACAGCAGAGGGGTTGGCGCTGGAAGAAGGCCTACTTGCACCAGCCTTCTCTTCTTCTTCTTCGTCTTCGGGCTCCTTTGGGATTTCCTGCTCTTTCTTTTCCAACTTATCAAGAGCCTTCTTTCTGTTCTCTTCCAGCTTCAAGGAAAAGTAGCTGCTGGTTGAAGATGGACGAGCGCTACCAAACTTCAACTCTCGTTCGTCGTCATCAGTGCCGTCGTCATCTGAAGCATCGTCGTCAATGCCGTCCGGAATTGGTTCCTTTTTCATGTCCTCAGGAGCCTTCCTTTTGCTTTCTGCATGCTTCAAGCTGTCTGTGGTAGAGTGTTTACCACGACCAGCCTTTGTAGATATGTTGAATTTTTGAGACAGTAGTTTTAGCTCCTGTGCTTTCTTTTCCAACTTGTCGCGATGCACCCGATTGTGACGACTCTGGCCCTTCTTCTTCACCTTAATGGGCTGCTGATAAATTAGAACGCCATAATTAGCTTCTCTCCTTCAAAATTTGCAAGGGGCGCTTACTTTACCTTAGTACGTGGAGTAGTCGTGTTCTCTTTGCCAGACATATTTAGGGAGAGGCGTGGGAAGCTGAATTCTGTGACCAATTTGGTTTGCTGCTTATTTAAATTTTGCATGCCTGGTAACGACCAAAGAATGTTATGTTGTTTTACATTGTTGTATATTCTCTCATCATGGCTCCAATTTTTAGGGGGAAAAAAATGAAGAATGCAGTATTTGTAGAGTAAAATAATGTGAAAATTGTACTGCACTGCCACAATCGATTTGAATTGCGTCGGTTTTAATCGCATTTATTTGTCAAACAGAGAGGTTATGAAACATATCAAATTAGGATTTACTCCCAAAGCCCACACATTATTTTGTGTGTGTCGCACAGTCCGGAATGGTCTTGTTGTTGGGCCACCTCCAGCACTGCTGTCTTGGACCTTTGACCCCACCCTCCTCTAAGTCCCCTTGGTCCCTTCTTCCATGTTCTTTGGCTCATCGAGGAGATCCTTCTTGTCCTTCTGAGCCTTCTCATCAAGTGTAGGTGGAGCCGGAGCATCCTCCTCACCACCACCTCGGACCAATAGTTGAGCTACCTTAGCCCCTAGGTTACACAAAGCCTTGTGGTAGTTGTACGCATCAAAGTAAGGATACTCTGGATGTTCCTGGTCCTCGACATCCTCCACCTTCAAGGGCTGCTGATAATAATTAAGACATGTTAATCAGCTTCTCTCATACATAACTTGCAAGAGAAAATAGTTACCGGTACCTCACTCTGTGGAGTAGTGTTCTCTTTGCCAGACATTTTTAGAATGAAGAGAGATATGCTTATGGAGGGAAAATGATTTGTTGTTTATCAGAAATAATTGTATCGGCCTAGTAACCATCTGGTCATGAGTGTTGTATAAATTGTTGAGTCTGTTATAAGTCGCATTTATTTGCAAAACAAGCAGGAATTATATTCTGACACAATTAAAATCATGAGCCACACCCCCAGAGTTTGTGATCTTTTCGAGCTCCCTGCAGAATGGCTGTCTTGACCTCTGACCTGGCCTCCTCTTAACCACTCTTGGTCTCCATTTATATCCTTTGGCTCATCGTATAGTCAGTGCCTGCAATCTTCTTTTTTTCTATTCATCACGAGTCTTCCTGATCTTCCTGATTTGTTCACTCTTCCAGAATTCGTATGAAGAGCCATCTTCATCATCACCATACTTTGTGTTGTATTCTTGCACCATTGTGCCCAGCTCCTTCAATCTCTTTTCCAATGTCTTCTTGGCAAACTGCGCTCGATCATGAATTTTTGGTTTCTCCTCGTTCACCTTCGTGGGCTAACCGATAATAATAATGACATAAATCAGCTTCACTCATACACATAACGTGCAAGAGGAGATAATGGCTTACCTCACTCTTGGGAGTAGTGTTCTTCTCTTTGTCAGACATCTTGTAGGGAGATGTGCTGGAATAATTCTGTGACAAACGTCAGTTGTTGATAGAAATTGGATTTCCCTGGCAACCAACTGGTCAAGTATGTTACATATTGTTTCACATCGTTAGAATATTTTTCTATAAATACTTTTGATCGACTTCGTCCATGCGATTTTATGCACGTTATTATGGAATGTATGGATATTGTGTGATATCGACAAAATTGTGTGCTAGAATTTATTTCACCAATATCATGGTACAGTGTGTGCTATAGTTTCTGTGGAAGTAAAGGATAAAATGCCAGCTGTCGCCAATCAATAGAAAGTGAATCGGTTTCAATATAATTTATTTGTTAAACGCACAGATTTTTAAGCATTTCAAATCAGGATTTACTCTCAAGCACACACATTAATTTTTTGTTTTGGTTTTTAGTACAGTCCGGAATGGTCTTGTTTGTGGGTCGCCTCCAGAACTGCTTGACCCTATGACCATTTCTTAACCACTCTCATTAGTTTCTTCTTCCATGTCCATTGGCTCATCGTCTCCCTTGGCTTCTGGGATATACTTGTCTGTCTCAGCATTCATCTCGAACTCTTCCAGCTGAGCGAGCAAGATGCCATGTTTCTCCTCCAATATTTGAGCTATCTTGTTCTTTAGGTCTATTATCTTCTCAAGATATCCTGTGTGGGACTCCTAATAATAATAATTAGATACCTTAAAGTTTCTCTCCTTCATATAATTTGCAAGGGGGGGGGGGGAGAGAAAATATTTACCTCACTCTGGGGAGCAGTGTTCTCTTGTTTGACTGCCATCCTTTAGGGAGTTGTGCTTGGAAGTCGAATTATCTTGTAGAATTTTATGTTGTTTGTCGAATTGAGCCTGCTTGGTAACGTTCATATTGTTGTGTGTTAATATCGTTGTCCTGGTGACAGGAATTGTGTAATGATCAATCTTGAAGTGAGCGAGTTATGAAATGTACGGATATTTTGTGTGCGTCATGGACTGGTTTATTTTCGCCTTGTTTTTGCAATGCTGCTTACATGAATTGCACCACAGTTCAATACCGATCGCCATCAAGGACAGGGCGATTCCAAATAAATAAATGAAAAACGTGCCTTCATACCTATGAAGCGACAGTCTTATTTCGCCTTCAGAATAGTGTCCTCCACTTTGTCTGGTGGCTCTGGCTACATTCAAGTGGTGCAGATGAGCCAGGAAACTACTTCTCTTTTCCTTCAGACCAATCGACTCAAACACTTGCATCCAAAAGTTGATGTTCTCTGAATACACGCTCTGTTTGGGCAAAGCAACAGAATGGTATATGAGGGCCATGTGGTCTCTGGATGTTATAGTCTTGCGATCGTCGCACTTTCGAGATGATTCGATCGCACTTTGTATCCGATACCCTGTGCTCATGCAGACGTGTCTCTCTGTCAGCATACCGTCGACACACTCTTTCATATCGTCTGTCTGAATAGAATTGTCCAGAAATTCACGGTACTTAACCTTGGTGTATTGGTCCATGTTGGCCAACATGCCTTCGTACACTTGGCGCTCCCAAATGACTTGGAAATCTGATGCACACAGTTCGTCCAGACTGTTTGGGATTGTTTCTTTCGGAGGCGACATTAGGAAGTTGAACAGGTTGCTCTTGTATCCTGTGGTGAACACTATTGAAAAGCAGATTAGGAGGAAGAGAAAAATACGTGACGATGACAACACAACGGTTTTCTGATGCTGCTGATCAAACAGTATCCGTACCAGACTCAGCAGCACAGAGTCGCAACTTTTGTATCGCCGTGATTGTGATAAAAAACGTGACTGAACATAGTCTGTCATACGCATTTGCAATGCGCATACAATAAGCGTAGTAATGAAACAAATCCACGGCACTGCTTGGTACGGAAGGATTAATAAAATATGTGGAGTTATTATAGGTAGAGGTTGTCGACTCACGAAAGTCAAAGGGTTGACTTCTCTAGTTGCAGCAAAGTCCACCACTTGAAGCATCAATTCAAGCTGCATTATGTCCAACAAGTATGGTATCTTACCACTCTTGATGTCAGCCAAGAATTCCAATCCGGTTTTAACATCTGTGACAACATCGATGAAATCTTGTCGTCTGACCTTCCACTTGAAATTGAGCGCTTGTCCCAAAAAACAAAAGTGAATGTACACCACGTAAGGATCGCAATTAGTGTAATTAGTTTCCTGGTAATAATACGTGCTGTTCCATAACAATCCATTGAAGTTCCTTGCAGTGTCTGGAAACAGGGTTTGCAGTGTTGGCAAGCCTTCAAACGAGTAGTTGCCCAACTCAACAATAGCAGGGCTACCATTGTTGCAGAAGAAGCAAGTTGAGTGCAAGTGTTGTTTGGTCACTGCGACTTTGTACTTGATTTTGGAAACATGATCTTCCAAAAGGTAGTTCACATCATCTGAGTCTCTCAGCCAAAAGATGAAGCGATCTTGGTTCTTTTTGGTGAGTCCCACCAGCTGGTCCATTAGTGACTCGAAATTGTCGGAACAACTGGTGACAACATGGATCGAGCAGGAATGAGTCGGACTGGTCCAATAATCGTCCGAATCGTCCAATTCGAACGATTCGGAACAATTCAGTGAACTAAGTGCGTCGGAATTCCTTCTGATAATCACTGGTCTTCCTGTGAATGTCACAAAATTGTCAATAATGGACACTGGAACTGAACCGTGTAGGTCGTGAGTGAAAACCAGTGTACAATCAGGAGGAAAGTTTCTGCTCACAAGAAGTCTGACGAATGACAAAATTGGTGACATCTGTTGCACGACACTGATGCTGGAGACTGACATTTGAAGTAGGACGAAAATACCTGTTGACGAAATCATTTTAGGAAGAAAATTGAGCACAGAAATCCTTCACAGCGCACATGATAGATTTTCAACGATGAAACTAAGTCCTTCGTGAAATACCTGTAACGCACTGACTATACGTGTCATGAATATTTTGTGTCTATGATGACAAACATTATTCTGTGAATTCGACATCAATCACAATGAACTGTTTCATCTTTGAAGCGGAACATGTACCCACGAATGAAATCGTTGAGCATTCCAAATGCTGAAGGTTGTAACCCATGGTGATATCGACAAAACTGATATTCACTGTCAGCATTTTTGCGCTCATTTATAGCTCAGAATTGAAGCTATTGAATATCAGAAAAAAAGCTAGAGTATTATCAAGTGATAGTGAATTTTCATACCACCATTTTCCTGCATTTCTTTTACGTGGTTGAAGATTAATTTTACCAACATCACCATCATAATTATAAAACTTGCATTACTTAGTTCTTTGGAAGTAAAGTTACTGCAACAATATTGAGTCGGGTTTCAATCGAATTTATCTGTCAAACACACACAGGTTTTTAAAAAACATATTAATTCAGAATTTCGCCCCAAACACAGACAATAATATTTTTGATTATCGCACAGTCCAGTTGTTGAGTCACATCCAGCACTCCTTCCTTGACCCCATTGACCCAACCTTCTCTTAACCCTTAGACCCTCCTCCAATGTCCTTTGGCTTCTCATCGCCTTTGGCTCCGGGGATATCCTTCTTGTCAGTCTCAGCACGAGTCAATTTCTTCTCGAACTCTTCCAGAGTAGGTATAGCGTACGAGATGCCCGGGTCCTCCTCGCCAGTGGCAATGAGTTGAGCTACCTTGGTCTTCATGTTCCTCATGGCCTTCTGGTAGTTATACTCGTCATAGTAAGGATGCTCAGTGTTTGGCTGTTCCTTCTCCACCACCACCTTCTTGGACCCCTGATAATAAATTAGATACCGTACCTTAAAATTGTTATCTTCAAGAATTTAAGAGGGGAGATAATATACCTCACTTTGTGGAGGAGTGGTCTTCTCTTTGCCAGACATCTTTTAGGGTGATTATAAGATGTGCTGGGAAGTCGAATTCTCTGGAACGTGTGTTGTTTATCGAATTTGTACTGCTTGGTAACGACCTTGACAGTTGTTAACATTGTTGCGTATTTTTTTGTAATGTTGTTGCTCTGGTAACAGGAGTGACGAACTATTCAATGAAAGTCCTCACGATGTTGTGTTTCAGTATAGTAAATATTTATTAGAAATTTACATGACTTTTCGTCCATTTTCCACACGTAAATTATTCTTGCTCAGCAGCATTTCCTGTCCTATACGTTTTAATCGGTATCCACCTCCATCGGAGTCGAATTGTCGACTGATGTCCCAGTATCAACATTCTTGTGGACACCAGCCCTTCCATAATATGGATTGTTGGCTGCCAGTATTGTATTGGCTGCAAGACCATCCGCCTTTTTCTTAAGACGCTCCAACTTTTGCTTGAAGTAGCTCATGAACTTCAAGTGACCATCGAATGAATTGGAGTTTCTAATCATTGGCAGTGTCTGCTGCACCTCCTGGTCCACCTCCATGGGCTGCAGGTTATTGCAAAAAAAAAAAAGCTGTCAAGAGTCAAGGTTTGACATAATATTGTCACTTACCTCATCAGTCATGGTTTTAGGAGCTGTGAATATAATTCGATGCAGAATGCTGATTGTGCAAATAGTAATGTTTGTTGACTGGAATTCGCATTGTCTGGCAACGCACTGTCTTATTTTTTTTAAGGATAACATCATTGTATCATTGTAATTCTGTAACAATACATTTTAATCATCCTAATACGCAGGCATTGGGTAAATATAACCATCTTTATTCACATTCTCTAATGATGATTAAATTAGCTCATTATTGTATATGGTTCACTCAATCCCTTGATTTTTTTTAGATAAAATCGCATGATATTGTTGCAATGCTGCCGGAATTTAATTCAAATATCTTGTTAATTTAGTAATTATTTTTCACGATGGCGCTTCCATGGAGTGTCTGTTTTTTCCTCCAGTTGCTGCTGTTGCTGCTGTTCCTGACCTCCAACGTCCTGGATGCTCATCCTGTCGTTCGGAGGTTGCATGGCAGGAGCATTCTGTCCGCTGCCTCCCTCGGTGTCCAGGTCCATCAGGGACGTGTTAGTCCGTGACCCTTGACCCTGCTGCTGACCATCGAAGCTGAAGGGCTTGGACCAACGATAGGTCAGTGGCAGGCGTTGTTGCCTGTAGGAACTAATGATGCTGTCGCACCAATCACTGACCGATGTCTGATGTTCAGGAGACGGTGGAGCACCATCTTTGTCCACATCCATAGGCTGATTTAAAAATAATAATAATTATGTATAGTCGTAGACATATACTGGTACTGTCACACTGCGTTTCAACCGTTGCGATAGGAGACGTGGAATTGGAGGAACTTACCTCTGACTCCTCGGATATTACGGAGTTATTGCCCTCAGGAAAAGACATTTAAAATTTTTTTGTAATTTAATTTTGAGATGGAAAATCAGAAGGCAAAATTATCTGTGTTCTTGAAAATTTTGAGCGGTTGTTGAACAATTTTGTTTGCCAGGAAACGTAACAATGTGCCTGGCCGATTGTGTGATCAGAGAGGTAATAATTAATTGACATTTATTTATTTTATTTATTTATTTGACACATTATTCCACATTTTTGGGGTGGATAGCATCACATTTTGGCAACTCTTTTAGCAAGTGTTCGTACTGCTGCGAATATCTCTTCTCCGCTTGGTATGATGTGCTCCGGAGGCAGTACAAACCCGTATTCACCTGTGTCTCGTAATTCGACAGAATAAGCATATTTTATTCCAACAACACCTTTCGCCCAATCGCTGGCCGATCCAGACGCCAAATCTGTTCAAAAGAAAAGTTCAAAGTTCAAGGACCTGTCGCATTATTATTGTGGTTAAAAAGTGCAATACTCACATAGCAAGTCGGGTATGGTACCTGCGATGTACCTGGTATTGTTCACTAAAAATATTGAAGTCACCGCATCTGACGCCAATGTTTTCTGCAAAAAATGATATTTAAAAAATATATATACCAATTTAGAATTTTTTTTGCAAATTTCTTCTGATTAGAAACGTACCAGGTCGTCGATATCAGAAGGCGTCTCTCTGGCATAACCCCAAGGTAGAAGCCAATACTGTAGAATGAGTTGAACTTAATATTAATGTATAATTAGCATAATTAATGTAAATGTACCTGACCGAAGCTGTGAAAGTTGATGTACAATTTGATTCGATCTTTATTATTCGCCAAGAATTCAGACATAGCCTTGGTTTCAGGTTCAGAGAAAGGGTATGCTCCTCTGAAGTTGAGAGAGCAAGGGTCTGAACTTGCTCCTCCTTCAGCTGTATAAGTTGTGAATAATATTTGTCAATTATTTTAATATCAATAATTTAAACAGTATTAGACACACTGTACCGTCAAAGTGAAAATCATAGTTGCGATTAGCATCAGCTCCTCTGCATCCACTGGATGGGACATTGTTGGACCGAGTTTTTCGCCAAAGTCTATCCTGCAAAAAAAATTCGCACATTTTGTTAATCCAGATTTTGCTCAAGTAGCCTACTTACTGTATTGTGAGTGTATTCATATCCGTCCACGTTAAGTACAGGAAGTATGTACCAGTCGACCGCATCAACAATATCTTTGTTGTGAGTGTAATTAGTCACAAGCTGGTTAATAATGTAAGTGACAGTCGCTGGTGAAATCCATTCTCTAGCGTGGATGCCTGAGGTCAAAGGTCAAAATAGGAACATATGACTAATTAAAAAGTGGTTATCAATTTTCGGCATAAAAACAGTTGGCTATCAAAAGTAGCTGCTAATATTAGATAGATTTGAATCATCTTAATTTTTTAAATTTTAATCACATAATTACCGCCATCAAAAAATATGGCTGGTTTTGACCCAGAATTTCCGCCGCTTGAAATGTGAATTAGTCTCATATCTCTTTCCTCATAACTTGTGCCTATTGACTTCACAGAAGCTAGATGCGGATAGTTCGCAGCCAGTGTGTCCATCCAATCATAGATCTGCAAAAAAGTTTTTTAAACAGTAATTTTTGTAGTTGAAAATAAGGCGTTAACAAAATCATTAATGAAAAATTTGCGGTAAATTAACTTTTCCGCCCGAAAAATGTTTTCCTGGGGTTGGTGCAACCAGAGAAAACTTACCGCTGCAATGGTCAAAATCACTAAAGAAGTATTAATTGTGGTTAAGTCAACATTTCCGGTTCTTTTCCCGCCGAAAAATGTTTTCTAGGGGTTGGTGCAACCAGAGAAAACTTACCGTCTGAAATGGGTCTACAACAAAATTGTTTTAAATGAAATACTGCATATGAAGTAAACTTTTCCGGCAGGAAAATATTTCCTGGGGGAGTTGGTGCAACCAGAGAAAACTTACCCCTGCAATGGGTCTAGAACAAAATCATTAATGAAGTATGAAATTGCTGTAAAGTGAACTGTTCAGTCTCTTTTCCGGCCGGAAAATGTTTTCTGGGGTTTGGTGCAACCGGAGTTAACTTACCGTCTGCAATGAGTGGTAACTTTTCCAATCCATTTTATCCCCTGATATCTCTTTGGTCTTGTCAATCGCCCTGCGATAAAACATTAATTTAAAAATGCAATCGCAATTATTATTTTTTAAATGTGTCGCTTTACTTTTGAACATCTTGAATGGTTATGATGTACTTAATTCCGTGCTGATCCAAGTACTCTTCAAACTGTATTTTGTACGTGTCTGACACCATTATTGTTGTCGGATCACTCAGGTTCGGTTCGCTCCAAAAATCGACCTCAACATTTTGTCTCATGTGCAGAAGACGTTCCATGAACATCTTGTTGGTCGCATTAACCGAATACACCTGGTGGCTTTAAGGATTTAAGTAGTTTAATACAGCTCACGACACTTCAATCGCCCTGTAGACTTACCCATTGTAAAGCTTGATGGATGAAACAGTGCAAAAAATTGCGGACAGGAGTACGAATACTTGTGTCTTCATGTCTGACACCTCACTCGTACAGTACACTGATAAAAACGTATTTGTTGGTATATATCTTACCGTATCTGATTCGGTCGGGCATAGGTCGTCCCCATATCTATAAAATGCTCCAATTTCTGTTTGCTAATAATTGAATCAGTATCGTCGCTAAGTAGGTTGACAACCGATATTTCGCACGATAAACACGGGAGTGAATTCCATACCAAAACATGGCAACACTGTGCAGGTAGTACAACATCCACCACATAGATGGCGCACTAAAGATGACTCACCGCGGACAAACCACAAGCCCAAGATTGACTTACCTTTTAAGTTTGGTTTTATTGACTTACAAAGTAATATTATACGATTACAAAACTTTTGGCACGGGGAGTTAGTAAAATTGCCTTCCAGCCAAATTTTCGTATTTAACTTTCCGCATTGCTATTCTTATCCAGTGTTGTCCAATGTCAGCCACAGCTCGCTTCACAGCCGGTCGAACTTCTTCCAAAATGGCATCGGCGTTGGTGTTAACAAAGGCTGATCCTGCTTCTCCTGTTAATATATTTGGGGGGGGGTGTTTGAAAACATCGAAAAATATTAACCAAAGTTTGAATATCTAAAAGTTAACCACTATCAGTAAAATTAGTTTGAAACTGCTTAAATGTGAAAATCTTTCATATGTGAATGTCAAATTTTAATCGGAGATTTGCACTAACATTAATGGCATTAATGGACGGTTAACTCTCAAGTAAAGTGGCATTCAACTATTTTCAAATGTGACTTTAGAAAAATAATCCTCACTCAGCACTGGATCGTTGTCGAAAAGTCCGTTGAGTCTCATAGTGACGTTCTCATACGAATAGTCCAATTCGGATTCAATCGGATAGTATCTCATATCTCCGTCTATTTCCTTATAGGTAAAATTGGTCGTACCATTAATCAAAACATTACCTGAAAAGCAAAAAAGTTCATTTAGAAAAAAACAGAAAATTTTTCTATCTGACGTCATGGGCTTGAGTGACGTCAGTCACACGCGAAGTGACGTCAGACTAAAGTTTAAATTAATGCTTCATATTTTTTGGAGGAAAAAATTCAGGCAACTTACTCAATTTAAACCAGAAAGTTCCGTCTCCTTTGAGTGGAACGAGCAAAAACTGTGCGTCCATTCGGTACCGACCATTCGGGTACACTTCGTTGAACCTGACTTGATAAGTGGCCTGCCTTTTAGGAAAGTCGATGCTGGGGGGAAAAAAAATATAAATGAAAAAGCTGAGCCAAAGTACAAAGAGCGCAAAATGTTCGAGGGGAATTTACTTCAATTTGAGCAGATCAAAGTCCGTGAATCCTTTGAACCTGATGTTGCTAAAAATGGCGTGAATGAAGTTGTTTCCGTCGTCTTCGTGGACCGCTATGTCTTCTGCTGGGAGGTTCGATAGGGAAGGAAGGTCCAGGTCCGGAATTCCTGTTGGTAAAGGCATAGAATGAAGTACTATAGCTGACAAAAAAGATGGGGGAAAATACGAAATTGAACCACATTGCCGAAGCTTAGCAAATCTCGCACATAGATGGCGCACACTACTGATGACTCACCGCGGACAAACAGAAACCACATTCTAAATAAGATTAAGCTTGACGCACTGATTTTGTCGCGAAATAAAACATTGGCACATATTCCTCCAGAACATGTTACAATATTTTTGACAATTACAGGTTGACTTTTTTTTTGTTACCTCAGGGCTCACGTGAAGAAAGCAACCGAATTGACCTTCTGGTGTAACCTTGTCTGCCGAAAAATATACGAGGTCAGCAGAACCTGGGATGGGTGACCCCTAATTTGGGATGACCATGCAGAGAAGGTCGCCACAAATAAATGTCTCCTTAGTATGCAATGAACATAATAATATTTTTCAACGGGGGGAAATTAAGGAGTTTGTTATGTTATACGATTATTGTCTATTTTCCTATTTTCATATCTATATCAATGTTATTTTTATTACATACTATTGTTTTATTAAAATTAAACGATATAATTATGCTACCAGAGTAATCCAATGGAATCTGTTTCACCTTAGAAAAATATTTTGGTATTCATGTACTTATTTTTAAGCATTTACTTTTGCACTATAACTTTTAGGGGTCATCAGGAGATATTAAATCATTGATTCAAGATGTGAATTTTAATGAATGTCCTATTTTGTGTAAGGTTGCCACGTGCCTAGTGATTGAGAAACACCTGCCAGGTTTAATTCCCTTGCATAATGTGCACTCGTGAGTTATTATATCTGAAATGCAGACGTCCTCGGCAAAAAAAAAACCTGTCGCCATAGTTTGCCTTCTAAAAAGCCATTAACCTAGCATGAAAAGCAAGGGTGCGTGACCTTCGAAGCAATTGCGCAACAGGTCATGACACTCAATATTGCGTTTTAAGATCGGTTGAAAAAAGGTGGGATTGTATTATTTTCATGTCAGTGGGCAAGGTGTCTAAATTAATTATATTCACACTTGGCACACTTTGCTTAATAATTATGGAATGGGAGGTAATTAATATGATTGAGACTGCATAATTTATGAGAATATTTAAGCACAATATTTGATCAATCACTGGGAATGTTTTGTCTACTCGTATATCATCATGAAAGCACAGAAAATGGTTACATATTAATTTCATTTACACATGCTGCTAACTAGCATCGTATTTAAACTTACCTTCTTCCAGCAAGGGTCGAACTTCCTTGATAAGTTTGATGAGACATGGCTCCAGATCCTCTCTCGGTGTGTCCAAACATGTCGTAAATATTGCATCTGACAAAAAATGTAATCCAATATATTATAAAAGTGTAAGTAAAAGTGTAATGGGCGTATTTACACGACTCGTTAGACTTGCGATTGGATCTGTACGCCCCTTCAATGTAATTGCTAATGTAGCTCTAATTGCGCAGATTTTTTAAACAGATAAAAACAAGGTAGCGGATGCACAATACACCATGTAATAGAATGCTAATGAGTACTTGAACCAACAACACTATTTTATTCCGCACTGTCTCTCGTGTGTGATAACAATTCCGACCATGACACTTTGTGCTTAGAAAATGCTTTTAAAAAAATTAAGGAAAAAAAAACCCAACCTCGTGGCCTAAACAAAACCGGTCGGAAACCTTGTAAACAACCGGGATTTTGTACCGCCTGGACTTGACATCAATTTTTTTAAACAAGGATAAGGAGATTTTGCAATTGCACTAGCCAGTAATTACATTTTTATCAATAATAATGTTGAGATATAAAGTCACGGCAAGACCATGTTACTTGAGAAACATTTTTGCTTTCATATTAACCAGAAGGAATGCAATAATTATGCCTACTCACAAATGTGCACGAGTAAATATTGTAGATTAATATGAATAAATAATGCCCAAATATTAATAAAATAATCGATTGAAATACGTAACGAAATATGATTTTGAAATCAATATAGAGAAATATCATTTGGCAGTAAATGGATAATTTATTATTTCTTAACACTGAGAATGTGAGTGTGAAGTTTCTTTGGTTCTTCATAATTATGTTCCTAAATTCGAGTAATTTTTTAAGTGCCATTTTGAGAATGAAGTGATTACGTCACTTTGGTGCTATTTAGCCATCCGGATGCCAAAAAAGTATAAGACCTACATTAGAGTTCCGGTTGCTGAAGTTGCTTAAATTATTCAGGCCTTTATATAAGTACTACTGTATGTTATGTTTGGAATAAAAGGCGTTACGTATTAACCACAGCTGTTCACTTACTTTTTACAACCTAGCAAAGTTGTCCAGCGAAGGTTAAGTTGTGTAATAATGTCGTAAATACTTATAACTTATATAAAATAGTGACATAATTATA
Source organism: Catajapyx aquilonaris (assembly GCA_000934665.2). Classification (NCBI taxonomy): domain Eukaryota; kingdom Metazoa; phylum Arthropoda; class Diplura; order Dicellurata; family Japygidae; genus Catajapyx; species Catajapyx aquilonaris. Next base: position 34,362 of record KZ539076.1, read on the forward strand.
ACTCGTAATTTTAACACGACATTGGCAAGAATGCCTCAGACAGCCAATGATTTTGATTATCTCATTTTGATTTGATTTTAATTTTTGTACTTGTGATTCAAATTATTTGGATTACAAGCATACACATTTTTATTTTCAAGATCGAGTTAATGACCCATGAAGCAAAAATCTGCGTGCAAAATATTCGGTCACAGCGAAATTGGGAGTGAAAGTATCGCCAAAATCGCCACGGGGTCATTTTCACCTCCCTCCAATTAAGACAAGCTATCATCAAGCAATCAAATCATAAACAAAGTTAATGATATTAATCTTCAAACATAGAATTTCTACCACAATTATTTATTTATTTTGAACACTATAATATATTTTCGGTGTAGTTGCTTTGGACCAGTTTATGAAAGCAAATTAGAGATAATATCTGATTAATTACACTCACAATACAATCAGAGATTTTCTTTTTAATTAGAGTTGACGCAATTGGCCTTTATGTTAAAATTAAAATAAAATGTTCCGTTTACCCATGGTGATGGCTGCCGACGCCGCCGACGCCAGGACCAGGAGCGTCGTCAAAACACACGTGTCCCAGACCCCGTTCATTTTCACACTGCCGCCTTGGAAAAATAACCTTCGAAGTTTAATATTATGCAGAGAG
>KZ539077.1:0-11955 GCA_000934665.2 Catajapyx aquilonaris
TTGTGATTAATATTTTCAAACCGTGGATATAACCAGCAGTCCACTGTACTATCCTGCTGAGAGCAAAAAATCACTGTTCTATTTTTACCTCAGATAGGAACCGAATTGGACTGCTTCTCGCCGATATCAGGGTCCTTTACCAAAAAAAGGGAACTTCCTCTAGAGGTCAGCATGGAGACTGCCAAGTGGGCCACCATCAAGATGGAGTTTTTCGATCGCTTTTTTTTCCCCCAGCCTCCCGGAAAGAGAATATACTCCGTATACGGACTCTCTTAATGAAGCAATTGACTTAATGCCATTTTTAATAAAATAAAATTACATGATTAATTTTTTGCTCAAATATAATTAAATAAACTTAGATTAAACCAGTGAGGCTAATTAATAATAGACGAAATTCATACGCTTGAAATGAATTTGTAAGGCTGTAGACAACATCGAAGCTGCAATGCATGATGGAATTCTGAGCATGTGATAATTATTTTGGAATGAAATACCAGGTAGCTGAAAATGTATCGCTTCGCTGGAGGTTACAGTTAAAGCTCGTGATAAAGAGAGCCTTGTTGAACTTTTCGTATATCGCCGTAATTGCCTCTGACGCCGACAACCTGCGACAATGGGCTCATTACATGCATTTATTCCCAGGCCTTGATGATTACTACCAACCGGCTTAATTGTTCAATAAATGCAGGGGTGGGGATGAACAGTAATTGCTTAACTGCATGTAAGAATTAATAATTGCCGTTGTTATCAGAAGTTAATATTGACACTATAGTCCTAAGGTAGACAGAATTTGAAAAAGTGCCATTTCGTCAGATATTTGTGTTTTTTGTTTTTTTCAAAATTTGCTGAGACTTTTTCGAGAAGAAAGTATTGTAGAACGTCTCTACCTGTCTGTGGACAAGTGTCAGGCAGACAAAAGTCTTAAAAAGTCTTACAGCACGGCTCTGTCTGACTGATACAGACAGACAGACAGACAGACAGAGCCGTGCTGTAAGACTTTTTTCGATTTTCGGGTTCCAGGTTCACTCGATCCGCCCCTTCCCCCCCAAACCCTTTCCCCCTGATACCCTGATACTTGTCCACAGACGGACGCACGGACAGAGCCGTGCTATAAGACTGCTTTGGATATATGAGAAAAGATCTAAAAGATGGGTTTGCTAAAGGATATATTTTTCAAAGGGGACGGGGGCAGTCTGGGGGTAGGAGAGGGAAGAGGAAAAAGGTAAGGGCCGGAAATGCGTGGTATGAAAAAGTCTACTCTAATCACACTCACGTGATTTGCCAATTGTTTACCAATACACATGTTGAATTTTAAGCTGTATGGGACATGTTTTTTGCTTGTTTCATATCGTACTGTCAATTACATCATGTGCAATATTAACACCTCAGTTGACGTCATCATGCATTGCAGTACCTGACAAAATGTCACAACCTAATGAAGACACATCTTTGGCTCATTTTGGAAGTACATTTGCAGATATTTTCTTGTCACTCGCACCCGTGGAAAATCTCGTCATAATTGATATCGCCGTCTCCCCAAACATTTTGGGGAAGGGGGCGCCTAAAGATACCAGAGCGTGTGCGGGTGGCTGGGTGGGAATGGATGGGGGGAGGGAGGGGGGGAATCGATGTCGAGAGGCGACGGCGCGAGGCGCGGGGAGTGTTCGCTCAGAGGCCCGCCAGAGTCGGTCGCGTGGGCGGGCGGCCGAACAAGGGGAGAGGGTGGGCCCCCCCGAGCTCTTTCTGGGACCAATCGCCTGTCTCCCCCACCACCACCCCCTCAAAATTTTGCACCCCCCGCCCCGGGGCACTACTCTATAAAACTTTTTTTTCACTGCGGCCATACCACCATTCTGATTTTGGCCCACGGGCAGGCTGCCTGCTTTGGCCCTCCCTTTAAATCCCCCTATATCCATACTGGAAGAACGTGTCTTTTGTTTGTAGTGCTTTTTTTCCCTCATGGACTTCCTCTCAACTTTGCCGCTTCCTCAGCACTAATGGTCTGTGGGGCTTCTGGTCATTCCCGCTTCTATTGCTGCTGACCCACAGTCACAATATTCAGGTAAGCACATTGTTGGTAATATTTCACATATGACGAGTCTATGACCTCGAGGTTGTCTCACCCACATATCGATTTCAGCTACGATGGACAATGTTTTTGTGAGTAAAATGCGTGTTTCCATGATCGATATTTTGTAATGGGAATCGTGCCTGTAACTTGCACTTTTCAAGTAATTTCAGCCTACAGTATCGTAACCATCTGACATTCCGTTCATGCTCACTTAATTACGATTGAAAACACGCCACAATTTTTTAAAATAAAGACGCAGAATTATTACGTCAACCATCATGATGCAATATGTAAATTTAAAATTGATCTCACTGTCCATGACCTATGACCGCTTTATTATCCGGATCCGAAAAAGTCATTGATAAACACAACCCTGTCTACAACTTAAAATCTTGAGAATAATGGGCCCTGTCTTTGACTTCTCAATCATTACTGACGCGAATCAAATTTGATCCCCTCGTCTCTCTTAAGTGGGCTATGACGCAAAGCTTTTGAGCCAAACATTATTTTAATACGTCAAAAATGAGGGGTCCTAGAGGAACTTTCCCATCACTCGGTTATTTCAGCCCAAGAGGGCGACTTAATGGAAGCGAAAGGTAGGACTAATATACGTTCGAGTGAAAAGCTCTGGGTGGTCTCTGGAGATTGGAAGCTCGACGTGCTCTGCGATCATGAACAGCTAGCTTTAAACCTGTTGCTGTAACATGTCGCAAAAATTTACCAGATCAACACTGACCTACACGTGATAATTTGCATAATCATTTCACATGTCTTGACCCGAAGCCATTTCGTTATCTTTAGAGTATGAAAATCTTATCTTAATATTTATTAGCTATTTTTTCAAATTAGATACAAAAAATAATAGTTTCGTTCATCTGACACTACTTTTCATGATTTTGTCAGCGTCTGAGACTTTTCAAAAACACTTTTTCGCTACTTCATTAGTAATTTGATATAAGCCCCACCCTTTGATGCGAGACTAATAAAAGCAAACTGCTCAGAAAGGTTTCACCTGCTGGGTTTTTTTTTTCTTGTCCTCGTTTCATTCCTCCTGAGATGCCGGCTTGACACTTGACAGAAAAGCGACAGAAGGAAAATAAGCACTTTTCCTCTCAAGCACTGCAAAACCTACACGTCTTTCCCAGATGGAAGTTTATCCCTTTTCGACTATAAATAGAATAATTGGTAGCGGTTTCAGGGAATTGTTATGATAGTTTATTGAGTTGACTTCAAAATAACTAGGAATGGTGCAAATTGGGCTATAATTAGTTTTATATGAAAATATTACGGAATTTTTTTTATTTTTATAGCACTTTGTCATTTTAGCCAAATTTTAATTGAAATATACACAAATTTTCATTGAAAGCATTGAAAGAAACGAAATTAAATTAACCAAAAACCACTTTGAAATCACGATGTGGAAAACACTGCAACGCCGGAATTCTCCCTGCCATTAACCAGCTATACACATGGTATCTGACCGAAATTGCCTTGAAACCGCTAACAGCACAGTGGCGCATGGACACTCCCCCACTCTCATTCCAGTATCTCCCTCCAACTACTTTACCCAAATCCGTTTTTTGCATTTGGAAGCATAGGGATGTTGCTAGGCCAATTTTCAGACCCGCTTTTCAAGTACAAAATTCCACAAAGTGATTGGTGGGTTTTGTACATTTGGGGGATATATTTAATGAGGTGACTCCAAAATGTCCAGGGGATAATCAATGCATTTTAGGGAATTCCCTGGATATAATTATATGATTGCTGAGTGGCAGGGGAAATCAAATCGAATTTGGAAATCTAACATGCGAGCCAATTTCGCCACCTATCAAACTTGATGGACGTACGGATTTAGCAGAGTGACCTAAAAATACGTGGATATCCGATATTTCGCTTAACAGAATCCTATCAACTCCACAGTTGCTGATCCTGCAAACTGACTAACTAGATCATAGCATCAAGAGAGTATCAATTTTCGAAATCAGATCTATCTTCAAAGAGAATTTGGAACCACCAACTCCATATTAGTTTACATACATATTCTATATCGTATTATGTAAGATATTACTGATTAATATCATTAATTTTTTTTTATAATACACCACAAAAAGAGGCCACATTTCATCTCCTGCCTTTAGCCATAAAATGCCCTTGGGAACCCCCGGATTTGTTCGAAAGTCTTCGACATGAACAAGCAATACTCTGAGAGAAGGATTTCCGGACGGATCGAAGAAACGGGACAATATTTCACGACTCAGCAGCCTGCGTGCCGAGATTCATGAAGAACCCAATTACCGCCTGTTTCTCTGCCGGATGCTTGCCTGATTTTGAGAATTGTGGATAGAATTCCAATGAAGAAACCTCCAACTAAAATTTCCTTAAAATGTTGCAATTTTTTTTACCTTAAATTTTTCTAGTTAGCCCTCATCACCCTTGTCCTTTTCAAGCTGCAATAAGACGTCCAATTTGTGACACTTGTACGTCGCTAACGCCCCCTTTCGTTCCTTCTCCCAAGCTTGTAATTTGGAACTCGACTCTGAGCCTTTCCTTCTCTCCTTTTAATCAAAGTCTCGAAAAGGAGTTTTTGCCTCTACACCCCCTTTTCTCCACCCACCCCTCCAAGAGTTTGGAGGATTGAAATCGGAGAGTCCATTGTAGAAGACTCCCCAAGTTACGTTGCTTATTCAACTCGGCAGTTATTTGCTTAGTAAAGTACTGCTGGTCTGAAAATTTGCGAGAGCCAATTACTCGAATGTCAAGTGTCGTTCCGGAGTCATGAAGCATGAGGATGTATGTATGTGAGCCATGGCTGACCTTTTCGGATTTGATTCATGGTCGCCATTTGCACCTGTGTAGATAAGAGCTTGGCCCCAAGTTATCGGGTCGTAAAATCTGAAAGCCCCTACAGTCACCAATCATAAACGGGCGTATCTTTGGACCCTCATCGTATATGTCACATTCATTCGTGGTGTCTCTCAACATATTCAAAAAAGTAAGAGAAATTCATTAAAACTTTGAATGGGACACATTAAGGACTTCTTGCAGCTTTTTAACAACTTGGGGCTAAAAGAGTTTGAAATGGGGAATTGTAGGGCGCATTAAAACGGCATGACTTTTTGACGTGCACCGTAAATTAAAATTATTCACATCACTAAATATATTTATGCACCTATCTACATAAAAATGTTTACCTCTATAAAAATTTATGCACCTTAATGAATATTTTTGTGCATGTTTCAGTGTGGTATGTATAACTCGGTATAACTCTGCTAAAATAGTTTCACAACTACTCTTATTTTGTAGTAAGGGCAAAGGTGACATGAGAGTGACCGACCCTTTCCGATACCAAATCTCAACCGATATTGTGTGCCTGAAAAATTGTCATTTTTATTTCGAAACAGTTTAATAATATCTTACTTATGAGGAAATTGCTTCCCACGCTTCATTTAATGGAAGATCGCATTGTCTTCTCGGACAGCAAGACAGAGCCTTTCTTTATGGATCGGCGAATAGAAAGGGGACCAAAAAAAAAAAGACTCGCCATCAAGCTTTATGAATTGGAAATCAGACCCTGACACGCAACAAGTTGAATCGCCTCTCGTCCCAAATTGCACATGAAATAACATGAAGAGGATGGTGGGACAAAAGGGTGGGCTATATATCACAGAGTGAATGAAAAAAAAATCACTATTGAGACATCTCGACTGATAGTTTCTATTATCCTTGCCCTTGGTTTTATCGGGTACTTTGGTTTTGGACTGGAAATTTGCATTTCCAATACCCTCTTTTGTACGGCAGGATATTGGAATCGGGAGAAAATCCGGGTTTAGTTTTCCTCAGTATGCATGATGAAAGCACAGAGCGTGGTATTCCTTTGGGATACCTGGACTTTTGCAGCTTCAAAAGTATCGGCAACCCTTGAAACCACATGCGGAATTGTTGGCATATCCGTATGTTTTTACACAAAGTCATGTGCACTTTGCTTACTGTACTGTCCGGGAAACACTAGCCTACTTTCCAGTTATAAGCTCACTTGCAGTACCGGTTTTACCATGTTTTTTTACTCTCAGAAAATGTCTGATTATAACACAAACGATCGATTTATTCAATGGAAATTATGAAAAATATTTATGATCCAGAAACATATTTAGCTACTTTGGTTACACAATTAATTTCATTCAAGTGTAATTTTCATTGTTATACAGTTCTTCTCAGGTCAGCAAAGGGATTTTGGCCAACGTCCGCAGCAGTCCGTTGCCTCTATTGATCAGGCAAAAAGGAACGATTTTAGGAGGACCATTAGCCAGGAATTTCCTCAGCCCTAAATTACCCAGCTTGAAATTGTCTCTACCAATTACCGAACATAATGTCGCTTATTCTCCTACGTAATTTTACCAGTAGGTTAATTATAAAAATGAATTCGTCAACAGCCCACGTCGTATTTTCTTTGACTCACTATCGCAAACAATACATACACAATTTTAGCGCAAATTAGTTCGCATAATATCGCTCATCCTGTACTATCATTACATCATGTGTGTCTCATATTTTTCATCATATTATGTTAGTACAAACATTAATTGATGGAACAGGACCAGTGCAAACAACAGTTGCACAAACACTTCTTTTAAAAGCGACCAACAAGCACCACTGTATGTCGGACACATCTGTTCATTAATGAAAGTTAATATTTGCTACATACCGGTACTTAATGTCACAGCTAATAATAAGTTCCTGCTCTTAATCTTAGTAATTAATCGAACTCTACATTCTTCATACGTAAACGCACTTTGTAGTGTACACTTTAGTGGGGGCCTATTTCCGCCGCAAGGTCCTCCTCCTGAAAATTTGGCCACTCTGGGGATCTTTAATGTACACTCGCGCAATATCACAAGCACTGTAGACCCTGCTTCCTAAGGGAATATTTAAAAGAATTACTATGCCACGATATTAGTATATTCTACGCACTTTTAATCCAAACCATAAAAGCGGTGTCTAAAAAACTGCGTACGTCACTGGGCACCTGTAAACCCCCTTGAGCCCCCGAGGCCCAATTACCAAGGAACAAGCGCGAATCTGAGGCAAACATGGTGGAGCAGTATGGCAGGGGACAGTAAGTCTGGGATCCGTCTTCTGTGGTCTCCGGGGATCCACTTAGAGGCGGAAAAGGCGCCTCCAGCTGCCTCACTTTGCCACGATTTAATGGTCCAGAGTTAGTGATTGGGTCTGCGGCAGCACCCGGATAAAAGGGGACGCCAGGGGCTCTTACCAAGGATTCATTCATTCCTTTCTGAGCACCCTTCTTCATCTTACACGCTGTTTTGTATCCTCAGTTTTACTGTTGCTTTCTGATTAGGAAAACACGATACTGCGTAGGGTAAACTTCAAGGAAATGTGATCGGGGAATCCCCGTAACCAAAGTTGAATCCGCCAATCAGGCATTGCCTTTAGGGACGTATGTTAGAAAATCTCAAAAAGGAAAGTGCTGAATACGTCACACTGTTCCATAATGTGGAAAATATGAGCCCAAAGCGCAATATCAAGCTTCAAGCTTGAGAGCCTGCCCATGTATAAGAGTGTTACAGACTTTTTTTTTCTTCTTGAGTGGATTCTTCTTTCGGTGGGATTGCAGACTTTGTCCTTATTACGTCAATCACGTCTTAGAGCACCCACTGTATAACTGGTGTCCGGATATTTCCTGCTGGATATCACGTTCTTTCGTACTCATAGAAGGGGATTTCCTACACAAAAGCAGATTCAAGTCATCGGTGCGGCAAATTGGTGGTGCTATTGAAGCGGAAAAGCTGCCCCTGGTTGTGTTAGATATACTCTTTTTTCCTATACTGTAAGTGCAGTATATGTATAATATTTTGTCCACCTGATTGCTTCGTTGAACATCCAATCTGCGTGTGATAATAATTGGAAGTTATATTTTTGGAGTAACGTCGCACACCTCGGGGGTCGCTCCACTCTAATTCTTCCTGCAGGCGCTTTTTCGGGGGCACTAAAAACATTGTGTATGCCACGTGTAACTGTAATTGAGTGCTTTGAGGGATGTCCTCTAAAACTGGGATTACTAGGCCAAGGACCTCGTCGAAATTGTAATTTAATGAAAAGCTGTCACACATAATTATTTCAGCTTGCTTTATTGAGTACCTTGTTTACAGGGAACAAAAATATGAAAATATAAGCTGAAAATTTTTATTGCTTTTCATGTCAAAATCCATCGCACTGTAAAGTTTACTTGTTAAATGAGATGACTGGAAGATTAAGCGAAAATTAACAGGGATAATCCGTTTAATCCTATGAAACAAACTGCTAATAAAGTGGACAACATGAAGGTCAAACGACGAAACTTTAACCCTCCTCAACTACTAAATCCTTTTTAATCCAACTAATTTCAAGTTTTTAGCACGAAGCAATTAAAAAACTTATTAAATTACCGCAAATCCTTACAGAAAGCAAATATTTTCTCCTGTACATGTAAGCTTACAGTCTTACACCCAAATGGATTACCACAATATATGCATCCTTTTTGACGTGGGCGACCGGAGCACCCACTAAGAAAACACGTCATCAATTTATGATTTCACCCGGATCTGAGCCAACCATGACCTTTGGCACGACGAAGGCGGACAAGATTAAAAGGCGCGTGTCTTAAACCAGAAATCAGGTGCGAGTCACACCGGAATCCAAGGGGCATTCCCGGACATTACATATTCTCCACCCGTTGCCCCGAGATGAAGTCACACCATTTGAGCCACCTGAAACGCTCCAGGGTGGTTCATCTCCATTTGATTCACTTTACTTCAAGTGTATGACACGGTTAATTACACGCCCGGTACCCTTAAGTAGTGACTCCCCTAGGCCACACCTAAGTGATTTCTTTCGGACCAGTCCCACCATTTTTTATGTGTAGAGCTGAGGTCATCTTATGGGTTGATAAAGGACCAGTGGTGAGGCGTGGTTGTTAGAAGTGTTTCAGCTGGCAGGCAGTGAGTGTCGAGAATTTTGTATCGGGTAAGAATGCTTATATTTTATTGCAAATAATTATTTTTGCAATATATTGAACTGGCCTCATTTTCCTAGAAGGTCATTAGTAGCCTCATTAGTGTCTGCACCATTATTAGAATTTTTTTTTACTTTCAAGAAAACTTGATTGCTTCGTCGCCCTTCCTCCAAAATCGTTTTGGTTTAGAGCACCAAATCGATAGGTCCGTCATTATACACTGATTAGGCAATTTTCTTTACATCATAAAGCGAAGGAGCAGAGGAGTAACATAGGCTATAGGAAAATATTCTGCAAGTGCTAAAATTAGCTACGAGTTGAATTAGCGCAAGATGCTGCTAATGACCTCTGAGAAAACGTGTGGATAAACATGAGCGTACGTAAGGCACATGTGTGTTTATTATTTGAACTGAAATTTGCTTATTTTTGGATGTCCACTTCTTTCATCAGGTTCTGGTTTTCTTGCGTACAGTACCATACGTAGGGATACGTCACAACCACATATTTATACCATTTATGCGTGATGACGTTAATGAAATGGCTACAAATAAGCCATCTTGACGCCTGTTAATTATTAACCATTTATTCTCATTAAGTGCAGATTATTTTAGGTTCAATTCCTCAGTCGCCCAATTTACAAACAATCGACCCTATCCCTCGTAATTAAGAGCCCAATTCACCAAAAAGGATTGGGTTAAACTTAGGGGACCCACAATTTGCATTTCCTTCTTTAGTCCTAAAATCGATAACCAGAAGCTGGCTTAAATTACTGCTCTTGCTATGTGCACATTGATTAATATACGTCAACATAGCTGTTGACATTTTCAGACATTGATTACAAATCCAAAAGAGCACCGGAATATTGCGTAGTACTAACCGAGAAGTAAACGTTAGCCGGATCCTGTAAACTCAATCCCCGAAGTGACAATGAACTTCTAATGTCAGAGGTGGGACAGCCATTGTGGACTTATCTGACCTCCATTTGCTGCTGAAAATACCGCAACTTCACATCGTGGTCACTCCAGCCTAGCTATCATATAATGAACCTGTCTGCCTCCGGGGGTTAAGTACACTCTACACCATTCAAGTCGCCGGAGGCGACCATTAACGTTCCACAAGGATGCGAAATGTGATATCGATAACCAATATATGTCTCCATAAAGTTGATGCCCTGTGACATTAACGGCTTAATGTCTTTTGGTCAAGATTTTTGACCTGTGTCAATACCTTTTTCAGATCTCAGCCCAGCATCATATCAAGAAAAACTATATCACCAAGTGCGACTGGGTCATCCAGCAACTGTTACTACAGAGCTTCACAGACTAATCAGACACAATGTGGGTAGGTTGGTTCCGGAGGTTTCTTAGCGTGGTGCTGATCCTGGCTGTGCTGAGCCGCTCAGAAGGAGGCATACTGAACAAACCTGGCAAGGAGTACCGCAAGCTCAAGTCCGGCAAAGTGCGGGCGTCCAAGGGCTCTGAGTATGTTCCTGCCGGAAGCAAAATGGCGAATGAGCCCAGCTGCGAAGAGCTCAGGGCCATGTGGCGCTTCTCCAAGCGTCAGTCTCGGGCAGCCGAGATGACCAACGAAATTCCGCAGTTCCGGGACCCGTTTTACACGAACACATGGGGTCCTGAGCCATTGGGGAGGAACCGGGTTCATCACTACGGAAGGGTGGTCCACGCTCCTCCTGCTCATGGGAACAGCCGCAACTCGGGCCCTAATAAGGCCAGGGCATTCGAGGAGGTGGTACGTATCTTCGGCAACCCTAGGAGCAACCCTAGCACCGGACCTGAACTTAGACGACGACCTCCCTCCCGGAAGACGTTCCGGGTTCTAGGTGGTGGGGTGCCACAAGTCTCCAATCCCTTGTCGTCGTCCGGGAAGTTCCAGGAGCTTCGGGACATTGTACGGAACGAGAGGATGAAGGACCTGCAGATGCAACAGCAGGCTGTGGTCAGGGCCATGCAGGACCAGGGTGACGCCGCGGATGACGAAGAGGAGATTGTCCTTCAGGAGGTGCCTATTGAGGTATGTACGACATAATTTTACGCACAACACTCAGTTTTCGCAGCGTGATTCTTGTAACCCTTCGCCTTTCCTGTACAGTTGCATGTTTTGCTGATATTACATTTTCCCGAACTAGGCGCCAATGGGAGGCCACTTTGGACGTATTGTCCATACTCCTCCTTCCGGAAAGTTCGGCGACCTGGTGGAATCGCCAACAGCCTTTGAAACAATCCGGTACGGACCTTCAGGTCGGTACAGGGACAGCCCCATAGCTCAAATGGCAGCCGCCGAGGGCAAAACCCGGGGCGGAGGCTTCCTCAGCTACCCCGACGTGCTGGCTCCTGCTCATGTGGGGCCAAGGGTCATCATCCCCGAACAAGAAGAGGAAGAAACACCCAGGCGGGTGGTCATCGTGGAGGAGCCCAGTGGTGACCTGAAGGCCGAGGTGCCCTCTAGCGAAGGTCTCACCAGTTCTGAGGGATTCTTTGGGCCTATCCACCAAGAGGCCAAGGTCCCTCAGCAACAGTACCGATCAAGGGAATTCTCTCGACATCAGGTAAATACCATTAACACACTATGCATGTTAGGACCGTGAAAGCATGTGAGTGAGGGTCACAGGCCTACTTTTGACCGTTACGACCGTTACGGCCACCGCCATGACCATGCCCTTGTAGCGCGAGCCAGTTATGGCCACCCCAAAAGTTCGGTATTAGACACACACAAAGCATATTGGCCTTCGTCAGTGAGAAACCATACCCTTAATGTTCCTGAGCACGTACCACAAGTGAGAAGAATGCCAGTTAAAAACTGAACAGTAGCTCCCCCCGAATCTATACGGCATGGCGGGGGGGGGGGGGGGGGGGGG
>KZ539077.1:11978-28783 GCA_000934665.2 Catajapyx aquilonaris
GGGGGGGGGGGGGGGGGGGGGGCTGCCTACTCTTCAAAAGACGCAGATGCCGACGCCGAGCGGGGGCGGAGGAAATTCGCAACCCAACTCCCACTATACCCGCCTCCCTCTTCCTGCAAACTAGATCTCTCTAGCTCCCCTCTCCCCCCCTCTTTCCCCCTACTCCTTCCAATTTCTGAATGAAATCCCATTCGGGCACGGTTCCAACTGCACTTGGCTCTGGCCTCGGCGCGCTCGTTCACACGATAAAACTACAGCTATACCATCCTCACTAGGAAATCCAACTTTGGCCATACCGCTAAGTGTGGACATGGGTTTAGATGACCAGCCTTGAAACACTAACTAAGGACAGAATATTAATATTTCTTTCTGAATTGAATTTTAAATATATCTTGAATAACTTAACATCAAGGAAAAAAAATATATGGACAGAGATTTTATGGGGTATAAAAAGTTTGGTCTCATTAGTAGCCCGCATTGCTCCAGATGTTACATGACGAGGTTTTGATTGTCGTCTTCGAAGTAATTCTTTTAAACTTTTCTTTTCCTTCGCAGCCTTCAGATGGAGCCAATAATGTTCCGTTTATATGCGGTGAAATTGGGCGAAATTCATTTTAACGTTTGATGTACCGGTTTTGTTTGATGAAACTGTTTAACTCTTTTGAATCATTTGCAACGTTTTTAATAATTAACTTCAAAATCAGGCAAAAATTTTGTAATTATTCTTCAAAAAAATTTAGATTTTGCATATTAAGCCACACCATTCATTTTGTTTGTCGTGGTATTTTTGTAGTTGATATTAATTAGCAGAAGTATACAACTTTTTAATTAACATGTCATATTGGGCAGGTAGAAACGCCGCCACTTCACATTCACAAATTTATTTCACATATGAAATCATTTCCAACAATCTCGCCAACAATGGCAATTAAGAGCTAGAGCTACAATGTGCAAAAATTGCAACAAATTAATTAGTTTTACTTCAACAAAAGTTTTAATAGGTTCTTACTTGAAGGCTTGGGTATTACAGTCAACAAGTTGGAAAATCATGAGTTTCGTTGTTTCACGAACTTAATACTTTCAACTTACCAAGTTTAATAACGAGCTCTTGACTATTATCTCAATCAAAAGGAACAGTAAGGGCCTATACAAAAGCTAACAACAGGCAGAACGTATTGCTAAGCGTTAAGAGCTGGCAGCTTCCTTTGTAGACTTCATTCAGTAGGAAACGCTTCCAACTATTCTCATTATTCGGACACCGCGTTCCAGCAGCACTAGACCCAAATAGTTGAAAACCGCTCCCGGTGGAGCATATGCTTTGGTGTTTAATCGCGCATAAGAGCAGCTTGTTAAAGCTAGAATTCACAGGAGCGCCCTGTTAACGATGGACCAACTAATATTAGGAATGACACCTTTCATTTGAAGGTTTGAATGCCATTTCGGTCGATTATATCCTAGGTTAAACCACCCCTATAGCGATAAGTTTAAAATTGTCTAAATTGAACACTATTTCTGTCTGACTCCGACATTCCAAATAAACATGGGCATAATGAGGTTCAAAATGCGAGTGGGCGAAAAACGTACTTTGACATATGACTGACGCCGTATTTTTCGGAAAAGCGTTGCCAGAAGCGGCTCTAAAGCCATCATAATGAGGTACGGAAATTGGACGTACACGAATGGCATTTTAAAATTCTGCTCGGTTCGTAATGCAATAGAACCAGACCTTAAGTAGGCTATACCAAATTGAGGAAACTGAATATGCGATCCCTAATTATGTCAGCTTCTTTAAACACTGATGGACAGAGCAAATAGTGTCTAAAGTAAAGCCAATATTTGCGCGATCGGAGCGTGAAAAACCGGGTTTTTATACCCGTGACAAGTTACATCCCCAAGACAACGGATAAGCATGGTGACTGATAGTTATATCCAAAGCGATGAATCCCGGCGTTGTGAAGTACAGATGCGATTAGAGTCCCAATTACTTTCTAATGGGATCACCATTTAGTGCGGCATAATTGGAGCGAGATTGAATTACCTTTTCCTCTTGTTTCTCCCGTGGGAAAATAATTCCAGATGGAGCTAGGTGTAACGTTATGAAAACGCATATTGGATTTGCAACATTAACGTATGCATTTATCCAGAAATTAGGTTTCGAGACTTATGTCACGGAGTTTCATTTTCAAGCTATCAAACTACTGAGGCAATTTAATGCCAGAGGCCCAATAACGAAATTTTTACAAAAAAATGGCACACTTATTTAGACCGACTTACGGGTTAATGTACAGTACGTATTTATTCACATAAGTTATGCCAATTGTTGTAAAAATCGAAAATTGTGGGCGACTTCTGGTATTGTTTGTCCGACTAAAATACCGGAACATTTCCGGCGATGGAGTCTCCGCGTGTTAAATTCCTGTTTGACATATCGTAATGAAGCTTAACTGAATTATTCCGGGCATTACATTTTAATGGACGTGGTCGGATATTAATCACGTTACACATACACCTACAGTAACTTGCCGGATCCCGTTGAGTGGACTATCAGAAATGCTGCAATCATGAGTAATAACAATTTTTTAAGTGTCATCGTGGGGGGTAGCCTATTTATAGCAGGTAATAATAGCTACAGTATACTGTATTGTGTATGTTATATACCGTACTTAATTTTGAATGTGAATAAATATTCTAAAGTAAGCTCGTGATCGTTAATTACACTTTGTATTTAAAAATTAATTGCAACAACTGCTGATTCATGATCTGTTATTATGTCGATCTCATTATGATCCAGGATATTTGACCGCGGTTCTCATCCACGTGGCTTTCAGAAACTCGAAGCAAATTCAAACCCATGCTCCGCCTTCTGCACCCGAATTCCGACCATGAAGCAAGGCTTACGCTCTATATAATCCTGCCGTTGGAGACGAAGGCTATATAGCAATTAGCTCTGTTAGCGATAGCAAGTACCTGCGCATATTGCCATATCTAATTTCATCTCATAATTCTGAATATTACCGCAAAGCATTCGAATACCTCCATCGTCCTCAAACTTTGGGTCAATCATAATTCACGAAATTGGTAGAACCCTTGTTACACCCACTGTAAGTAAGCCTCGATCTTCCAGAGCAAGCAACGCATCCAAGCACAATGCAACCCAAATCTAGCTTAGCTGGAGAGAAAGTTTGTGAAGCGTGAAGCCTTGGTGAAGAGAGAGAGGATGGGCAATAATGCAAGTCGTCTGCACAAGCTTCTCTTGCATTCAAAGCAGGCCTCTCCTTTCCTTTACCCCCAAAAAACAAATCCATCCGACTTTAGCCAGGCTGCAGGCAGCACCAAGCCTTAAATTTAATTATGCCCTTAGAAGTGAAGGTGGTTGAACGCCCATGACTAGGAATCCGTCCCTGTCGTTCCCTCTCGCAGCAACACCTATTTTGAATTGCTTGTTTGATTAAGGCCAAAAACGTGACTTATTTTCGGAATCGAGACTAGAATCGTGAATGGGCTGGCAAAACTGGCTCAATTCAATATTGAGAAGCCTTGAAGGAGCCTTGGGGGTGGGAAACAATTGCATTTTATTAAAATTTTTTGTAATTTCGTATTACGTGGCATACAAATGGTTCTTTTATTTACTAACTATGTGTATTGTTAGGTATGATTTTTTAATAATTATTCTGAGCAAGGTGTATAAAGGATTCCTTTATAAGGTAAGTTTATAAGGTAATGTGTATAAAGAATCCTTTATACACCTTGCTCAGATATAACTGCTCAGAATCAAGGTGTATAAATGATTCCTTTATAAGGTAAGTTTATAAGGTAACTTTACACCTTTACACCTTTACACACCTTTACACACCTTTACACACCTTGACTCTGAGTTACCACCACCACTGCCACTACCACCACCATTTCATCCTGATTGCATACTCTTCCGCACAACAGCTCTGCCACTTTGGTTCCATATAATCCAGGATAACCCCCCTGTAGAGCTTGAAGCCAATGTTCCTCATCCCTCTGCATTACAAACACCGCCAAGTTTCCGCCTCTTGATTTATACTAGTCTGTAACTGTGCCAATCTTGGATACAACTCTGATGTTGGCAATGATTAATCACAGTTAGTTCAAGTCTCGCCTTCATTGAATCGAAATATCCTTCTACCATTCCCCCCATTCATACCCCTGTTGCAAAATGGCCCGAACCCGAATTGAGTGGGGAGTGGGAGGGGATAGGGATGAACGTCACAAATCCCCTCCACCTCCCCTCTTTTTCTCCCTTCCTCTCCCCCTTTTACCCGAAACCCAAAATCAGCCTCCACCCCACTTCCATTGACTCAGCGTTAGGACCAGCCCCATTTCGTGCAGCTGTTGTCAGGGGGGGCCATTGCTTTCCACCCACGCAAAAAGTACATAAACAGTAAAAACTGGTTCCACACCTTCTTCTTTTTTTACATGACGGTCGGCTTCAGAATGATTTATGATGCACCTGGACAGGATACTTTAGGAAAATTAGCCTGAAAAAGTGGTAACAATGATATATCGCTGGACGCAGGCCTCATCATACTGTAGAGCTTCCCAAAATTGAATTTTGCCAGCGGGTGGGTATGGGCGGCAGATGGGAGTTTTAAAAATGGGGAATTGGGGAGATCAAAATATTTTTGATGGGATATAGGTTCTATGAATTATTATGGCTGCGTATATTTTCAAGCCGATCACACCAATGTAGACAAATCCGGAGCTATCTTGAAATAGTTTTTTGGGTCAGAATATGTTCCATGTTTAAGGAGACATTATTACACATTCTTAGCTATTTGTGGCTGAATTACCCACTATTAAATTTATTTTAAGAAAATTCATGCGTGATTTTTACGGTTACGTGCACTGTTTAGCATTCCTAAAATTTAAACCTGCTGTTGCGCGTCCTCACGTGCGATGGAATACGGTACATGCATGCAATTTAAAAGCAGTATGTAAAAGCAGAAGTATGTGGGCTTTTTAGATAGGTTGTCTTATCAGTGACTCGATACCTCTAGGTAGCTAAAAACTCCGGCACCATTTGACCCTTTGCTACCATTTGTGTCTACACTGCATTAAAAACACTACGGAGTGCCAAACTTAGAAATGCTTTTAGCGATATTTTAACGGCGACCGTTAAACCTATCGATGTCTATTTCTCTCGCAAATGTGCTAGCAAAATCAAAGTACCTTCTCTGCCTTTAGAAGATCATCCAAAACTAGAAGCATAGTTTTTTCGAAAATTATATGACCCTGTGATTGAAAAGAATTCTAAGAATGTTGGCCAAATCGTGTGTGTTATCGTGTTATTTTTACCCAAATTATTTCTGGTGGGTGGTGGATTCCTCTGACGCTATTGCAGTGTCCGTTTGCGTGTGTGTACATGTGTAGACGTTTATTTCCAGGCTATAAATGAGTATGTACGAGCACGATTTACGGCCACGATAGGGGTCTCTCGATTTAAATTCTCTGCATCAGAGTAACTGCAAACGCATGAGTTTCCTGCCGCACTGCAAGGTTAGGCTGATAAGAATCACACACATGCAAATTTTATGTGTGCTTCTGCTTGATTTAAATAGCTTATCTCTCCTGCAGTGTTTTCAAATGGATTATCGAAATATGGACCAATATCTCTCTTTCTCTCTCTCTCCCTTTCTGCCTCATCTGCTTTTGTGCTTTTGTACCAGGGACTCCAACTTGACGATCGAAATATTTGGCTACTACAATATTCAGATTACTTGTTATTATTCAATTTGCACTTTAAGCTGCTTTCCTCTTTTCCATCTTCTAAATATATTCTTCAAAAAGTTAACTGCTTCTGGGGCTTGACTTTTGTACAGCGCATTCTTTGCAACAAAAAAAAACTCATTGCATGTCTGATGTAATTGGACATACCGTATGTCAATTATTGGTGTTATTCAACTTTTACAGAAATTTGAAAGAGTTGACTATTTTTCAAAATTATTTTTGTAAACACGAATCTTTTTTATTGTGATTACCACTAAGTGTAATGATCAAAATTGCCCCTTACAGCCCAAATGTACCGAAGTGGAAAACCGCAAATGCAGCGTCAACAGTGAATGCGCTTGTCAAGGCCCCCACTTGTACCGATGTTCGGCAGGCAGATGCCGCTTCTTATCTCTCAGTGATACAGGTGAGTCCCACAATTTGAATGGAAAACTTCCAAGAAAAGAGTCAGACACAGAGAAAGAGACTGAAAAAAAAAATAATCCTGACCTAATTTCCAACTCAATCTCATTAGAGCTACTTATCAGTCTGCCCTATACAAATGTTAGAAAAATACTGGAAAAGCTCATGGTATTCATTAGAAGACTATGTCTGCTATAAAGTGAAGGGTTTCTTTTGACCTTCCACTATCTTCATTCATCAGGTTTTTGGACGCCAACAAACCAACAGAGTTCGGTTCTTCATTATTGAAACCCTAATTTTAACAATGGCATCTATTTTTATTCAGGTGGTACAGTTCATGCCTTTGACCCTAAACTTGGTACATTCGCCCTTGAGTTGACCTCTTCATTCCAAGCAATTATGGTCGATTACGTTTTGAGACTGACAAGAGACTGTTGTCTCAGAATGTCACTGCCGCCCCTTTTATCTTACCTAATTATCATGCTAATTTTGTTTGCCGTCGCCTCAGAGAAAAATGCCAACTTTCTCCACCGGTGTCTTCCGGCGTGATGGATAGCTTGTCGAAGTCTGGCCGAATAAAGTTAGCACGAAATTCAGAGAAGAGAATATAAGTCAAAAAAATTATATTGGAGTTATGCAACCAGAATTTCAAATTAGATTTTTGGCTCAGAGAATGTTTGGCATAATTTTTTCGACAGCCAGTACGTTCTATGCTATTCAATTAGTTTATGCCGCTCATTTCAATTACCATGATATTTTCTGTTATCATTCTTCACGTATAGAGCCATAAATAATTGCGCTGAAAATGTCATACACACATCAGTTTAAATTTACTTCCATTAATATCAAGTCGGATGGCGTAAATAATTGCCAATCAAACTGATATGGTACGGTCCTCGGTGATTTATTTTCCTGTCGAACAAAAAGCAACATATTCAATGCGGGAGCACCGGATTGAGTCAACAACTTTGTTTACTCTGTTCTGTGATGTTAGGAAAAAAATCCCAGTCCCTCTGTGATAGGCATCGATTTCCTCCACTTGTTTCATCGGACTTCCCTTCCAACTACAATAGTCCTTAAATGAAAGGAATCCTTATTGGAGCACAAATTGGCAAGGATCGCACGTAATTCCACGTTCTTTTGCAATGTAAGTCCAAATAAAATGGGTCATGCGAAAACCTGTAACGGAAAAAAGAACCTTGGGATTCTTTACGACTGCGACTCCACAAGTTGTACATATAATTTAAATACCCTCTTGCTTTTAAACAATTCCACAATATATAATATTAAAATCCTATTCCTGTTGCATTCTGATTAGTACGCCACATAATGTTACCGCGACGCTTCCGATTGGCTCCCGTTCTGGGCAGGCGCAAAGGGGGTGAAGGTAGCGCTCTGGTGGGTGACAAGTGGAAGTGAGCAAAGCGAGGGTTTTTCTACAAGAATTTCTCGTAGAATGCTTTTAATTAACCCAAATGATTTCAGTGTCAGCGACAAAATGCTTTTTAGAAAATTCTAGTTTGTAACTTTTCCTACTAAAAAATTGTGGGGCTATTTTATACAAGTTACTGTCGAGAAATGATGGGGAAAAATGATACAAAAAATGACACACCCACACAATTTTTGAACGAAGCAAGGAAGCGCAATTAGCTGCCTATTAGTTTTAATTAGGGAATCCTGACAGGCTTCTAGGGGTTTGTTTACGAGGATATCGGAGTAAAATTACATCTTGTGTGCCTGAAAAGGAAGGGTGGGGAAGGAAAGGGGGGGGGGGGGGGGGGGGGGGGTGGGGGGGGGAGGGANAAGGATTGATGGCTCGGAAAGGCCACTTTGATGAAGGCGAGAGAGCTCGCTTCCAAAGGGCCCTAGGATCTAGCTAAAAATAGCACGTGAAATCAGTGAACTGCTTTTTTTTTTTTTAAAAAAAAAAAAGGCTGGCCTGCGTCAATGGCGAGGACACAATGAACAATTGCGATATTGTCATTGAAAAAACCCCCTCATTATTGGATGTGATCGGATTACTCCACTATTTTAAACCAGGGCGGGATTTGGTTCATCCTTCACAATCGCGAAAGGCTATTGGCGCTTGGAAAACCAGCTGATATATGTGCCAAAAATAAACTGATCCCGATCTATTTATGCGATCTATTGTGCACGAAAATTTCAGCCTAATGAATGGATGCCATAAATATTGTTGCATAATCCTTTCTCAATAACTGTTTGCGTCACTTTTCTAGGAATATCTACCATCTGCACGTTAAGCCCCCTTACATACAGTTCTGCTGGTGGCTCTTATTGCGATCTCAAACTGCGACACGATTTTGCACTCCCACATCCCCAAAATGGAAACCAAAATCCCTTGAATAAGACCGGCGGGTATGTATAGAGCTGACATCGCACGTTTAGTAGTTCTAAAGCTGTTCCTAGAAGAGCGGTATAAACGTTTCAAAGATATGAATGGACATTTCATATCAAACATGGGATCAAAAAGGTGGACAAGTGCAAGGGACTTGAGCTTGACATTTCCACCCCCGTCCACTCTATTATCCTTCTGGGTACAAGGTACAACATAAAGTTTAAAGCCTTTCCCACATTTGCGCGTCAGCTTAAGGAAACT
Source organism: Catajapyx aquilonaris (assembly GCA_000934665.2). Classification (NCBI taxonomy): domain Eukaryota; kingdom Metazoa; phylum Arthropoda; class Diplura; order Dicellurata; family Japygidae; genus Catajapyx; species Catajapyx aquilonaris. The sequence continues at coordinate 20,755 of KZ539077.1, forward strand.
GGTTGAGCCAAAACATGCTTTGTCCAAACTGAAGGAAATCCTTCTCCCAATTCCCACTGAGAGATCTCTTTACTACCCTGGTTTGTTAGTCATGGGGCTCTGAGCCAGCTATGTGCTTTGAGGCCATGTGCATAGATCAAAGGGAAGGTCCCAACTTGGACTTCTAGCGTCCATGTCCCTGCTGACATGTTGTGAGGGTTTCTAGGAATTAATTGCCTGACCTACTTGTTTCACCTGCTCTCGGCTCCTTTTCAAGCTTGTGACGACTTTACATGTTGCTCAATTATGTCCGTTGGCAACCGTTAGAATTTTGAATAGAACTTGAGAGTGTAAAGGTTGTTTGCTATAGACTTATTTCGAAAATCTGCGGAGGTGGCAATATCGACCCTCTGGTAATATACACGGTCTTTTCTCTAGGAATTAGCTGTAGGCTCTTCTATTTGACAAGGACTAAAGACTTTTCTCTTGTGGTTTTCCTCCAATAAGCGAATCTAAGCTTCGACTTGTTTGCCCAACTTTGTGGTCGGTAACATTCTTAATGCGCTGAGTAGGAGGGAATAGGAGGAGAGGATCCACTTTTGTGGCCATCCATCATCCGAACACACAAAGGTGGCATTGGGGGTCTCTCACTTTCCTCCATTACTTTCCACCGCTTTTCGGCTACCACAACTGAAGCGCTCCACAAAGAGATATAATGCGCTCCAAGTCACAAGTACAAATTGCTGGCTTCTCAGACCCTAATTTATAACCTATTTTCCAGTCTTTGAAAATTCCGTTTAAATTCCGCTTAATGAATGGGAAGGTAAAGTAGAAATTCCATACCAATGTTGGGGAATTGCAGACCACCGAATAGGTGGGGGTTGTTAATGCTTTAAATGCAAAAAATGTACAAATAATAATGGGGTTTTAGCTATAAAATTTGACACGAACAGCACCCACTTCGCATAATGTTATGGTCTGTTGGCGCACAATTTCATTTACGCAATCATCTGAAAATGCTGCCCATTATATGACGCCCATTCTTTTAGGCCATTCATAATTACAGGTTAACATTCCTGTGGTCTAACCGTTCCTGGAATGAGAGCCCGCATTACCATATGCGCATAATAAATTCACTTTATTAGCAGGGGGACATGATGGGAAAATTCTCTTTAAAAAGTTCTCGCGACATATGGGAAGTGCGTAACATTATTGAATCAAATGACTTTAACTCACTGTGTTTTTGTAATCTACTGCACATATTCATGTGAAAAGCAACATCTGCCATTTTGAGAGTACCATCATCATCAAGCTTTCAAAATTGACATACTCTGCAGTTCTCAGTTCTGAACAAACACACTCGTATGGAAAATATACCACGCCCTGTTTCACTTGACAACAAAAACGTGACAAATTGTTCCGTCCAGAAAACATTTACCCAGCGTTACACGCGAGCAGATTACTTTCATTGGACATCATTCGCCCACATCTACACTGTCATCAGATTTGTATCAAAGGGGCGCTCTCCATAATAGGCTATATATTCAGAGTGGAAATGTTTTATCCCCGAGTTAGATCGACGATCAGCTCCTCTCCATCCATGGCATTTGTGCAGAGGGATTTAGAATTTTTTGGCATTTGAAGGACAGAGAGAACAGGCTTCAATCATGATTCAAAAATTAGGTCAGACCATATTACGATTCAGCAGCCATGTGTCACGTACAGTCAATACCTGATGTTCCACCAATGTTACACGGGTAAAAATTATTCTACCTGATCTGTGCAATCTGATTTCAATATTTATACTGTTCCTGTGCGAATATTTAAGCAAGTATTTTAAATTTTAAATCGTTGATTGTGTAAGCTGCACTGCTGCTATTTGTGATTATAACTTGGCCATATTAAGTTCTTTTTAAACTATGCATAGAAATTCCTGTTGGAAAAGTTTTCTCATTACATTTGACCGACCACGACGACTTCGACGTGGAAAACTTTTTATTATTATTTTCACAAGCTCATTCCAAATATAGCTGATGAAATTGCAGTTATTTTTACAGTCCAAAAACTTCCACCGGAAATATCTTTTTAAATCAGAAAATCCCGAATGTTCGATCGCCTCCGCAGCCATCTCACAAAATTACCCACCAGTGACCCACGCTTAAACTGCCCCCTCAACTTGTTGACCTTTTCCCCCTTCGCCCCTCAATGACGGTCACGCTCTCTATGGCCCAGCACATTATTCCTGGAAACTCCGCCGTTATCTAAGCCTAACCGACAACACCTGCGTCAGATTAATGAAAAGCCTGCCTTTGCTGATGACGAGATGAAAACTCGAGCTAAGAGTGTTTCCATGCAGATATTGTGACAACAATCCGTCATTCAACGTCCTTATCTACACCCACGTCCTACGCACTTATATACTGGTCCATTGACAAAACATAATTAGTTTCCTGAATTTTACATGCACATTCCGACAGGAAATTCCCAAGTGTGTATTGGAGCATGCAACTCATTGGTTATACCCCCGTCGAATTGGGTTCTCTTTGAATACCCCTTCCGGAGCGATGAATGAAGCCTGCGAATCAATGAGAACCTAAAATCGATCCATGCTAAAACCCGACCTAGTTGGGTTACGAGAGCAACGATCTGACTACCTATAACTAATTCTATATCTATTGTTATATTATAGTCTCGGACCGACTTGGAAGCTGGCACTCAACTCCCTTGGAAAGCAGTGACCTGGGACTCTGGCAGAGGCGTAAGAGGAACACCTAGAACCACTCGAGCTGTTCTACCACCGCAGCTATATAGGCTGCAATTCTAAATCCATGTAAGCTCCCCACCTTAAAAAAAAAAAGCTTCCTAAACTATAAAAAAAATGCTGCTACAGGGAGTACTAAACTCCAATCGTCCTTCTGTCGATGGACAATCCTCTACTGGAAGCAACTTTCAATCCCACTTGTCACTTCTTATTGGTCAGGTGGGGGACGCCATTTTTTTTTTTTGCTTTCTGAAAAAAAAAAATGTACCATTTTTGAGAAACAATGCTACCGTATGGTGGGCAATATGTTTCTTGCAGGTTGCTTAAATATCTGTCGTAGCCGCAGCAAATTCAGGAGGCCCCAGTTTTTGGCATGGTATTTTCATAGAATGCGAGTCAGTGTTGGAAATACCGGCCATTTTGAGGTTTTAAACCAGTTTTAACAAACAAACAAAAAAAACAGCGGTGTTTACATTCCTTGTGTTTCTTTGTTTATTGTGGTCACTGGGAAAGTTGGCTCTTTGTGGAAAAGCAAATCAGTGAACATTTTGAGTAATTAAATGTCTCACACTTGTGGGCGCCATTTTTTCACCCACATTATGCTAAGGAACGTGGTTAATATGAGAGTTTTAAAAAAAAAATGTAATGTGTGGCTAGCAAAAACAGGCTCTTTCAACTGAGAAAGGGAACAAAAAAACAGGATCGATTCCATGAATGGGATCCTCACGAGGCTTGCACACGTTAATGCTGCACGTTATAAATGGCTGGAAAACTATACCGTGCATTGGCATTGTTGGCAGATTCCAAGCCACACTGTGGCATTGATTTTAATTTAATTGATGGCGTGAATAGTGTGCGCAAGTTGTGTTCTTAAAATGTTCAGACTGACGCAATTCTCGGCTTTATTCGAAAAAGAAAAAAAAAACATGTATAGATAGAGTAGGTGGAGCGTATAGAAGTTTAAAAAAAAATTAAATATGTAGAATTTTCCATGGAATGTACACAATTCGTACGACTCTGACAATAATGATCATATCCCAGAATATATCACATATGTAAAATGTATGTTCAACATATTTACTGTACGTACAGAACCTACTTTTAGATACAGAGTCCCCCATCCCAAGCATTACCTGTGCACATTCTAGAAATACTTTCCTCTATTTTTGCTGAGCAACTTGAAACCCCCCAACAGTTTTAATCTCCGCCACCGATTTGGCTCTTTCCTAGTAGCCAAGCTTTCCAGACCAAATTGTAATATTTGCTGCTGTAAAGGAAGCCCTAGTGACACATGGAACACGGGAAAAAACATATCCCCCCCCCCCCTTCAAAAAAAAAAATCATATACACCTACATGTTACCTATCCTCCTATTTCTCATTTCCCACTCCAATGTCGTACTGTACAAGTTATGGTTGTGAACGTGATTGGACACGTGTTTATTTTTTCACTTTATTCTTCTTTCTTGTGAACATACCGATTTATCATAGGAACAACCGCACGTCACTTTTGTACGCGAAGAATTTAAACCATGGCACCGACAATTCTTGCTGCCTATATGCGATACAATTTTGTTGGAGATCTCTATATAGGCATATAAGAACATCAGACAATACATATATTCAGACTTAAAGTAAACTTGTCTTCCCAAGATCTCTTTGATAAAACAAAGACATATTTTGAGCATTTGTCTAGTGAGCGAAGAGCAAAAAACTTCGTGGTGATATTTCATCTTCCTGCTAGCCTAATATTATCGTATTGTTGAGGAAATTAATATTCCTACGACCAAACGGCAGACAATAACACCCGCCTTTGGGTAAAACACAGAAAAAGACGGAAAGTTGCGCGAATCCTGGTCGATTACTTGTTATATTCGAGAACGGATTTTCTCCCGATACTTCCACTGTTTTATATGTCACTCATATGTACTATCAATATAAAAAAAGAGGTTCATATCACTTATAATGAACACAACAATGATGCTTTTTTTTGTTGCTTGCAGTATTTCAGTATTACACAATTTATTCCTTGTGGTGTGTAGTCTGAGTTTCTCATATTGTTCAAAATACACACTTTTGTCAGTGAAGCTCTCTCGGAGAAAGCAAATGATCAACTTGGGTCCGGCGACTTTTTCATGCAGCCTCAATAACTAGATACTGTAGGCGATTGTGGGGTTAAAAATATTATTGATCATATTTTGTAACTTTTAAAACAAAAAGTGTGGTTACTGTATTTGCCTACATCTACATACTAATTTATTTGCTAAAAAGTCAATCATATTTTCAAAAGAGGAAAACAAACTCGTCAAGTGAAACCGAGGCTGGAATTTTAGGTATTGATCACCAGACTATGAAATGAGCCCCACGTGCTGATGATAGTCTCACGAGTAATAATGTGGTGATCAGAATGTTGCAACAGGGTAACAGTTTCAATTATAATATTGTCTTCCAACACCAGTGTCGTGACTGCACTCATGCACCGCAAAGGGAATTTAATTTCGCACACGTTGGATGACGAGGCTGGTACACAACTATGTTTACGACTATACAGGAAAGTTCCTCATTCTTTAGCAGTGGTTTTCAGATACGTTTTTTGAGGCTGGAGTTACTTGTTGGTATGTTTCACCGGTAAATATTGTGGACACTATTAGTTTTGTATGTCACTACATCCACGCCTTACTTATGTAGAGAGGTGTGCGACAGGTATTAGAACTCTCAGGATAGCGTGTGTTTACAGCATATTTATCAAAGGTTCTTCGGGTGTTGAGGAAGCCGGTACATGAAATATGAGGAACATGACAATGTATCGGTCATACAGTAATCACCAATGTTACAACACCTGTAAGAACCTATTTTTACCCGAACTTTCCTGTATAGTCAAGGACAGATACCGTAATATTGTGTTTTTTTGTTTTTTTTTTGTTCCAACATTTATCAGTGTAACACAATGTTCCCTCGCATTTTAATTTAATTTTAAGTTTGAAGATCTTTCGGGAGCTCATTATATCAAGTGTAACAAAAAAAACCGTCTTAGTCTGCAATTGAAATACAAATACTCATGCCATGTTTTCATTGGTAAATAGCAGGAACGAGAAAAATTTGGAAAATGAACTTTGATTCTCGTCTTACATATCCTAACCTGCATATCTGTCACTCTACTTCCTTCTGATCCTGGTATTTAAAATTGTAATTAATCATGTGAAAGTATTGTTAAAATAAAGAATGAATAGAAACAATAAAAATCCAAACAATTGAACTCTATCTTTATTTTGACCCTGGCCTGGTGTTACTCTCTATTACCTAAACTGCCTGTCATGGAATATTGAATGGTAAGTTCGACCCGGTAAGTTTGGCTGTTTTCATTAACGGCTGTTAACGGCAACCGTCATTTGCCTGCCCTCTGTAGTCAACCCCCAACACCTCCATCCTCTCCCGGCCTGGGGGTGGAGCACAGATGGCAGGCAAAAGACGGTTGGCAGGCGGACAGACGGACAGAGACGACAGACGGACAGAGACGACAGACAGAGAGGCAGACAGACTCACAAACGGCTTTATTTATATAGATAACAGCGATCTTATCATATAAAAAGACATGATTTGGCCATAGATGTTTCTTCTCCATCTAGTACTGAATCGTCTACAAACAATTTCTGGCAAAAGAGATATTTTAACTTGAACCATTTGAACCAGACTCTAATGGACTCTTTTGGACCATAATATACTGTATCACTCTGCACTCCGGTTATAAAAGGTGACTTATCCGAGTCCCCAAAAAACGATCCATTTTTTTTTTCCCCTCCCTCCGTGTGAATGAGCCGTTTCAGCGAAACCAGAGTCTGGCCCATAAATTGGCAAGGTTGTGCTCTCGAGCTGGCACCCGAACCTGGCTTAGGACACACCCACGACTCCTCTTTCCGAGTTAAGCCGCGATAATCAACGGACCCATGAATCTCAGCAGACAGTACCATTTTCAACATGCTAGCTGGAGAGAGAGAGGGAAAAAAAAGGTGGTCTGAATTTTAACTCAAAAGCTGGAGTCTAGTAATGGGTCTCATCAATAACAGTATTACGTAACGTGACTATGAATAAAAACAGTGTTTACCGTGTTTAATTTGGAATACATTAATTGTGTCAACAAAGCAATGTTGAATAGAGGGTAGTTTAAATGGTAATGAAAATTGATAGCGTAAATTTACTGGCCCTGATTATTTATTTTATTTTTTAGCTTCACCCCCATTAGAGGGAACAGAGCCCTTTTAGGGGGGTGGATTACCACCATTTACTGGCCCAGATTATAAAATTGTGTAGCACTGATTTTTTTTTGCAAAAAAAAAATGCTCACTTCATAAAATTTCGTGAATATTTTTATGCACTTCTGAAACATTCTTGTGGACACTGTAATTAACTGAGTTAATTCTCCATTCAGTTCTAAGCTACATAATGAATTAGGCGATCTATCAGCGCACTGCAATTAAATTTACTGAAGCGCAACCCACCATATCATTTCTAATGACTCATGATATATTGCAGTATCAATAGGCTGAGTATTGATAAATGACCCACGCCTACGTGGATGACGTTTCTGGCCAAAATTCCAATAGGGATAGCCCTGTGACAAAACAGGGCGCAATGACATTGGCGAGGGATTTGGCAGTGACGTCACTGACGCCAGCTGACGCGTTGCAGCAAGTCCCCGATTTCTGAATGGGTGGGCGGAGGAGTGACTGGAGGGGTGGGTAAGGGTAGGAGGGTAGAATGGGAGGGGTGCCAAAATTGCAACCTAACACACCCCCCCCCCCCCCCCCCCCCNCCCCCCCCCCCCCCCCGCCGCCATGACATGACGCTACACTTAGTTGGAGGCGTCGTCGGATAGAGGCGCCACATACCAATGCAGCTTAAGTTCAATTGATCGGGTTCCATTGGCGGTATTTTGCATTGGACTACTGCCATCTTGGGGGGTGTTGAAGAATTTCATTATCTTTGGACATGGGTTGGAATTAAATTGGGTGTGTGGGTGGGAACAGGAAATAGAAGAGGTAACGAATCATTCATTTGTTGTGAACTTTTAAGTGGTTCTGTCCATTTTAATTTGGTTCAGGAAGTAACTGTCCTGGCTTCAAACATCAACTTAGTAATAGCTATGTCGTAATTCTTTGATGGGAATTTTTTTAACTGGCTTGGTAAAATTAACTATTTAATCTGATGCCAAAATTAGGTAAATTGATAATAATCAGTGTGACATAGCTTACATGAAGACATGATAACAACACTTGCACTACCAAGCGCCCCCC